>VZTM01033732.1:72852-114316 GCA_013400555.1 Jacana jacana | reverse complement strand
GTGGGAGGCCTGCCCATAGCAGGTGGGTTGGAACTTGATGATCTTTAAGGCCCCTTCCAACTCTAACCATTCTATGATTCTATGATCTTATCTTTTGCAGTACTCCATATCTTTGTACTTCTCTTGTCATCCTCTTAACAGTATACAAAAGGTAAAACGGAACATGATTTGTATTGTTACAGGCTCATGCTAAACTGAGGTCACAATTTTGAAGCATTCATTTTGTTACAGGGATTGTACCCTTCCTCCTGACTTTTTTAAGGTAGTAGCCTAAAGGATTTCTCCTGCTATGCATTTCTTGGGGGCAAAACCACTCCAAAATATTAAATAGAAATGTCATGTTCTTCTTTAAAGACGTAGTTCATTCTCAAGGACTTAATTTTGGAAGCACAAGGAACCTCCTTATTCTCTGTGAGAGAGTATTTCTAGTTTGCTGGTTGCTCCTTCTCCATGGTGGGCTGGGTCAGAGTAGAGGTGAGAAATAATTTGGGACCCTGTGCACCACTGGAAGGCCAGGGTCTCAGTAAGTGATGGAGAAGTGCATTATGATTTGTGTCTAGGCTTTTGGGCAAAGCAGGCTTATGTGCTTCCCCAGTTGCAACGTGGGCTGAAAGGCATATGTATACAAAAGCCATATTATGAAGTATAAGATGCATTTGGTGCACACCTACTATCCTAAGTATAATTAATGAATTCTTTATTTTGTTTTCATAGATTTGTTCGGACCGTGCTACCATTTTCTCAGGAGTTTCAGAGAGATAAGCAGCCTAATGCACAGCCCCAGTATCTCTATGGATCAAAGGTTGGATCTAATTCCCTTTATATTTACGGTTTGCTAATATTTAAAGGTATCTTTTTTAATAATAGAAATCACTGAATATGAAAGATATTAAAAATGGACTCAAATACATTTTATTGGGTATTTTAAGTTCAACATATGGTTGGGTTTTTATCCCACTTTGCTGTGGAGCTTACCATGTTTTTCAGCCAAAAGTGCAAATGATTAGTCTGATGGTTAGTCTTATCTGACATAGCTAAAAATAAGTCCATCTCTCAACCACCTTGCATTGCACAGTTGCTTATAGTGGCAGAGCAGACTCAAAGAAAAGATTAATTAGTCATCTGGTGAAGTGAGAACAAGAGCCCATCTTGGGTGCAGCTGCTCACTTGTTACAGGGATGAAGACTGTGACGGCAGGAGAAAAGGGAACAGATATGAAAAACTGCTTCAGATGTTGTCTGACTTAAAAGGAATATAGATTCTGACCATCCTAATCTATCAGATACCAAACCGCTTAAAGTCATTAAAAAAAAATAAATAAAAAGTTAGCATTTCTTTGGCGTCTTCAAACAAAGGACCTCAAAATTGTCCTGATGAACCTGACCTTCTGGCCATCTCATCTCCCACGTTAGCATCATTTTTCTGGCTTTGAAGATTAGGAGTGCCTTAGAAGGTTTACACAACCTTTCAGTAGAAGCAGTCACGTACTCTCTGCTTTAAGTCAGCAGTGCCCAAGACTGAGGTTGGAAAGGAGCTTACGTAGATGACAAGTTGAGAGAGTGTTTGGCACAAGAGAAGAGTCGTGAGCTTTCATGGAGCTATCCAAGTGAGGACAGTTTGCCTTGATTCACAGGGCCAATGCTATGCTATTGTGTGTGGTATTGTATGTTGGAGGGATAAGTTTATTCTCCCTGATCACTGAGGATTTATTTTCTTACACTTCCGAATCATTACCTGAGCCTTAACAAGAGCTAAAGGTGTAATGTTACATAGATCTGCATTTTTAATATCCAGTCAGAAATATTGATCTACTTCCAGCAGCAGTAAAAATAATTTGAGAATATTTAACATGATGTCACTGTTAATTTTGCGTTGTTTTCTTGTTACCCAAAAGGCAAAATCAAAGTATGGGGAAAGTCAATAAGAACCACAAGGATGAAGTTAGAGATTGTTGACCAAAAAAAAAAAAGTTTAAAAATAATGTACTCAGTTGTCCTTGTAATTTGTACAGGTGTGCTGTAAATGGCATTGTCATGTCTAGATACTTTCATTATCTAGCTCCCACTTAAACGTGGACATAATTAGATAATTAGTCCCTGTCTTACTGTTATTTTCTGCACAGCCCACCCTAGCTATAGGGCGCAATCTCTGTGAAGTGATCTGCCCAGCAAGCTACTTCTTTAGAGCTGAGGAGGTAGCTCAGAAGTCACAGATTTCTTTCCTAATTTATCTGCTGCATTTGTAAAACTTTCGTGCTTTTGAAGTGTAAAGGAGATGGCAAAGAATTCACATGTCTTTAATGGGGAATGTAACAGCTGATTGTCTGGTACTGTGAATAGTGTTTTATACAATTGCTCTTCAACAAGGAACAGTAAATTGTAGGAAGTGGGATTTTCTTACATTAGAGTTATTGTGTTCCTTACTATTTTAGGAATTCACCAGATGCAGTGTAAAGAGCATAAGCCCCACTGAATTTGTAGACGTTGCTATCTTAATTTTATCTAAGTGATGATGCAGTGGGGATTAAACTGAGGAACCCTTTTTTTTTTATCAGTCAGATTACATTATTAAAATGAGTTTAATAACCTTCACTCTGAGAGCTATACATTTCAGAAATACGGGGTTGTTTTTTTTATATGAGCAGGAGCAATCAAGGGGATTCTTAGATGCATTTCTGGAGCAAGTTTCATGACTGGACATGCCTGTATTAGCAGATACTCTTGGCTCTCTTGTTTTAAATTTTTACAAGACTATATTTTTATTCTTGAATCAGATGTATTTTGGAATTGAGGATATCTGAATGGAATTTTAGGGGGACATTTCTACTGTATGTAGGTGGTGATTCTTATATGGTAGAGGTTCGCACTATGTTGCATCTTGTTATCAGTTTTAGTAATCACTTAGAATATTTGCCTCTTACTTGAGCAGTTTTAAAACTGGACAGTGAACTACCAAGACACAGAATTTCCAGGGTGAACCTGAATGAATCTATAATAAAACTGTCTGAACAAGAGACAAAGAATCATGCAGCTCTGTGGGTGTGTGATGCCACGAGACCTTCACAAGTAGTGACAACTTCAGGTGACACTCCTTGTGCGTTGCTCATTTGCAGCGGGTGCAAGATAGTCAATTGATCATGAGGTGATGTAAATGTTTATCTAAGTAAACTCCTCGGGTAAATCCTATTCCTGGGAGGACTTCCGTGGTAGCTCCTTGCCTTCTCAATCTGATGTATACCTGTGTCTTTTTATACATATGTGTTTGTGTGTAAATAGCAAAGTGCAGTAGATGAATTGCCACAAAACTGCTTTAAGACTGAACTGCTCCTCGTTCTCGGTATGGTATATACCTGTGTGCATAACATATACATGCCTGTAAGTGTATATGTATTGGACTGCCTTAAAACCCACATAAAGAAATGGAGATGCAGAGAAGCAAACAGGTTTTCAGGGGTCTGAGATGCTGGCAGAGATGATAAAATATGTCTCTTGGCTCCATGCCTTTAACATTATAATGATCTTTTCTCTCTTTGATGAAATCCTAGTCAGAGAAATGTTGCTATTAATTTAATTACAAGATCATTTTAAAACATTTTTTCCTGTCCTGGCTACCTTGCCACCCCGTTTTGGCAGCAAACCTATAGTGTTGGCATCATGCTTTGTAGCGAGTTTTCCGGGATCTGTTTCATGAAACACCTTCATTTGAAACAGCAGTAATCTGTTGTCATCTTCACAGTTTATTTAAGACTGGTGTGTAAGACAAAGGAAAACCCGTGTCGCTTGGAGGAAATGCTCTGTGAGGGGTGGAGGACACGTAATTGCTAATTTAACACAGTAAAGATGCCTTTTGAGGTGTCTTCTAAAAGTCATACTCACCCCAGTTCAGCACGTGTGTCGTACCTATCCTAGTAGGAAAAGAGTAAAGACGACACATCAAAATGATGCCAATTCCTCTCTTCCCAGCAGTATGAGAGTTGACGTCTTTCACACATTGTGGGAAATGTTGTCAAAATACAGTAGCTGAAAAGCCTGCTGTAAAGTATTCGGTGGGGGCTCTCCTGCCAGAATTGTAGATCCCCTCTGTTTCCAGGGCCTGGTGGGAAGGGGTGGCAGCTGCCCAGCCAGCAGTTCTTCAGCCTTTACTGATACAGCCAAACAGTGTCAGCAAGAGCTGACTTTACACATACATTCCTATCAGTAGCAGTTTACAATACCTGTAGTCACAGTGTATCTTTGTTTTTTTAAAACATACCGTGCTATACAGCGACACGAACATTTGTTGTGTTTTATGGAACACGAATGCACTTAAGAGATTTTGAAACAGGGTGACTTATACACGGAAGCCGGGTGGGAGGCATCGTGCTGTGAGGGTGAACAGATTTCTGTCCGAAGGGCCTTTCTGGGCACTTTGCCATGAAGCTCAAGGCAGAGTGAGATGGTCAGCAGATTTGGTCATCACAAAAATAAAATGTGTTTTGCAGTGCTTTTACTTCCTTGCCCCCTTCATTACACAAAGCGTACTCTGTGGTTGGGTAGAAATTTGCAGCTGGTGAATGGGTTTTATTAAAACTGAAAGGGAAAGAGAGAAGGAAGGGCCGGGAGCTGCTTCTCTGAACTCCTGTTTCCTCTACAGGGTGTCACTTGCCCGGTGTCTTGTGGTGGATAGAGTGATGACCCAGGATATTTCCTTAGTTTCATTATGAGCATCCCTATGTAGTTGCTGTCTTGCATGTGTTTTCAGACTGAGAGGGCCTTTCAAAGTTGGGTGAAAGGATACTGTGAGAAGCCTGGTGAGTTTAGCTTAAGTGCTGAGACTCGTTTGGCTGGGAGCTTTGGCGAGCACCGTGATTGGTGAAGTGTGGTAGTCTGAGTGTAGGAGTTTGTGGGTTGTGGTTTGAGCGCCAGTTGGGATTCTGGGAGCAAAACTCACACTGGCAAACAGCTACATTCAGGGTGTGTGTCCCAGTTGCCTGTAGCGTAGCAGTCTGGGTTGCCATCTGAGGACTTCTACTCAGTTTTGATTTATGCTGGTAAAAAAAGTGCCTTGATCACTTCTTATGCATTTTTATATTTGTTTGCTGTATTAGGCTAAAGAAAAGTAATCAAAAAAAAACCCCTCAATATGTAACTGGATTACTTGCTACATGCACCACTTTTAAATAACGGGGTATGGTTGAAGTTCTCGCTTAGGAATGTGAACCTTTGCCTCTGAGTACCTCTGGCTGCCTACAGGCTGTTGGAAAGGGATGTGACACTGGAGGTACAACCGGGAACACCGTAGTGAGCTCTGACTGCACACAATGATGTGGAGCAGTTGGGATGATGTGTATAGTAAAAAAAGTCCTCCCTGACAAGAGGTTTCTAATTTATAGCAGAGCACTGTCCTGTTGTTGGCACTCGCTCCTGACTTTCGGAAGTCGGCATGACAGGCTCCTTGCACGCTGAGGGATTCTCTATGATCGTGGCCAGTTGGATGCTGCCTGGATGCTTTTCCTCGGTGTCCTGCATCAGTTGGCTCTGCTGGCCGAGCTCCTCTGAGGTGCATGTCACGCTTTTGGTCCACACCTTCCCCTGGTCTTGCTCGGAGGTCCCGTTTCGCCCTTGCAAACGCTCACGTCTCCTGCGGCACAGGAGGTGCAGGCAGCCGTAGAGGAGGATTGCGGCGATGATGAGCAGCAGGATGCTGCTGGTGAGCCAGATGCCCAGGGCGAGCTCTTTCTTGGTGTTGCTCGCAGATGCCGGGTCTCGTTCCAGCGTGTTGAAGACTCTGCACTGGTCACTGGAGGGGTTGGCAGACTGGCAGGTCACGCACACGATGTACGTTGTCAGCGGAGCCAGGTTTTCGACAACAAAGGAGGAGCGAGTGGTGGGCACCCTCTCCTCCTTCTGGAAGCTCTTTCTCGAGTAGCTGGATAGCATGCTGTTCCAGTTAGGGTGGTACATGACACTGTAAAAGCTGTCGACACAGCTGGCCATTTTGGGCCAAATTACCATCGCCGTGCTTCCGGTGATGTTTTGAACGGTTATTCCCATCAGGATGTTGCTTAGGTAGTAGCGGGGTTTTTTGCCCCTCTCGATGCTGATCTCACTGTGGGAAGGGGAGGTGTTTGTTTCCTTGGGAGGTAGCTGAGAAGCTGCAGTACTGGAGGTGCTGCAGTGGATCTTAATCGTAGTGCTCTGCAATTTAGGAAAGGAGTTTATTAGGCAACTGTGCTCTTACTGTTGGTACTGCTGTTTCAAAATCAGAGTTGGCAGTTCATAAAGTTTGCACCTTATGGACTTTAAGCTGTGTACTTTTTTCCCAAGTGAAAGGCTAGATATATGCTTATAGAAATCCAACTGGAGCTGCTGCCTGTCCAGACGATCAGTTGGATCTTGTCTCCGTGAGATGGTGTGTTTTGCAGAATTTGCTATTGAGGAACCACTTCTGTTCACAGGGTTTTTTTCAGATGACTGTGCACTTGCAACAGGAAACGAGGGTGTGCTCGGCCTCAGCATCCTGTTCAAAATTTGCCCTTATGTCAGCTTTGGTATAAATCCTACCTACATGTTTGGGACAGTCCCTAGAATATAAGATCACTGGATACTTTTGTTTTAAGGGAAACTAAGCCTCTTCAAGATTATCAAGAGGAGCGGCGAATATGCTTTGTACTTCTGAAATATGTACCCCTCCCACAGGAGTTTAAACGATCAGAAATTTAAAGAGATGCTTTAATAAATGCCTCTTTCCGTTGGAGCGATGTTGGAGTATTCTTTTTTAGCAGGACAAACATTTCTAATAGGAAAAAATCCCTGAATATTTAACATAATTTTATGTTGTGAGTCAAAGTCTCATAAAAAATGTCGTCATTGAAATCTAAACGGAATTGAACTGCTGTTTGCTTTGGCATTAAAGACTGACAGATTGACCATCCAACTAATTACCTCTTTACCTGTCACACAAAATACTTGCCTAATGAGTTTGTTTGTTAGTGGGGTTTGGATTTATTAGTTTGTTTTTTTAAGGGAAAGAAATGCAGCATTACTTTTCTCTCTAGTCTGAGAATCTTGCATTTTATTGTATTTATTTTTTATTATTTGCTTCCATAATCTTAAAGCCTGCTTTTGTGAGCAGTGGATTTTCTTATGTTAAGTGGCAAGTGAGGGGTGGCAGGAGTGGATCTGCAAGGATATATTCCTCTGGCCATCCAGCTGCTGCTAGAGCAGTGACTGTGATGATTGTATACAATATATATGTAGTCTTGATGCTAGTCAGCCTCTTGGAGATGTTTGTCAAGCTGGGCTTAGTTGGTGACGTACAGCTTTCAATATCACATGCACTTTGGTAAGATAGTGGTTTTTTTAAAAAATTAACTAATAATCTTTTCTGGGCTAACTAATGGTATGTAATTCCATAGTCTGTCTGCCCTGAACCTAATACTCCTCGTAATGAAATTAGGATTAGAAAACCTGCCGGTATTTTGAGATTCTAAGTTTATGTTACCATTGTAAATAGTGTAAAGAAAACATCTATTTTCTGCAATTTTCTAAATGCTTCTAGCAAAGAATATCTTCCTTTCAGGACAAAAAGTTGGTTTTTGTCTTGGTAGACTTTTAATTAAAATAATTATAACAAAACAAACCTTAATAACAGAGAGTGCCTGCTTTTGTTTGCTTGGCAGGTGGTTTTGCTTTCACTGTTGTGAGAGTCACTTCTGAAAAAGCCCCTTTGTCACCAGTTCCGGGGTCAGTTTCTGTTGGCACTCCTGTGGAAGTTTTTTCTACTTATTAATTTTTTAATAAACATAAACTCACATGACAGTAACACTCTATTTCATTGTTTATGACTTCATTATAACAAGTTTCAGATGTTAAGTCTCCTGGCTAAATAACAATTAACTCCTGATGAAGAAAGCTTAGACAATTTGCCCATGATGTACTCTGAAATTGTTCTGTAATACTTTTATAGCATTTTATACCAGATAGCAGGCTGGCAAAATATATCACATTTTTAATGTGATTTTTGTATTACATTACATTAACAGTAAGAATTCTGTGACTCTCTATGTATGAAAATTGTTGCTCAGAGCTTTGTGGGTTATACCTACTGGGAAGTAGGAAGAAAAAGATCTATGTTTATTTTCATTACAATGTAAAATCTTAGATATGACTGATCTGGGTAGATGATGCTGTTCTAATTGTGTGTTAAGTGCACCCTCTTTGATACAACAGTATAAAGGAATTGAGTTTGTTATGAAATAAACTTATTAGATATTTTGGCATCTAACCAACTTGTGCAGATACTAAATTGGGCACATTAAAAAAAAGTAAAATCAGAGATTTTACTTCCTCAGTTGTCTTCTCTTTAGCTAGTAGCTCCTAATTACTTAAAATTAATTTTATAGAGCACTTACAAAATGCTATGAGGATGAAACTATTGTTAGGAAGTAGAATGTTTAGATTTTAATTGAATAACATCAATACATTTCTGTTGCTACAAAGCATTAGTTATTAGAAGACACATAATTACTGACACGTACATGTTTGGAAAAGCCATTTGATGTTTTATAGATGATAAAGTCAGTACCTACTGTCACTTTCTGATGGAAATTTCAGAACAGAATTTTCAGATGGTGATGCTGCTGCGAAAATGACAATAAACATTAAATTTTCTGCATCCTTTTTCACATGAGTCATTTACCTACCTGATCTCTCCTTGCCAGTTTGCTTTTTCTTGCCCTCAGATTCCCTGGACTGAATTCTCATTGCTTGGTGCTTTCAGGTGTTTTTTTTTCCTCCGATGCTGCTGGTGGCATGGTTTCTTTGTCTCTTCCACTTCAATTCATGCAAGAGCACATCTTGTCTAAAGGTGCTGTTGCCTTACTCTTCAAAGCACATACAGGAGAAAAAAGAATGTCTTTTCCCCCCTTCTCTTGCTTGCCTCCCCTTGGACAGTGTACTGCCTGAACATCCCTGTTATATGCTCTGGTGCCTGTACCAGTGATGCTGTGAGTGATTAATGTTAGCACTTCGATGACATCAGCAACTAGCAACTCTCTCTCTCTCTCCCCCTTTTTTTTTTTTTCATTTAAGTAGGGAAGGGAGCAAGCATAGTGTAAAAAACAAACAAAAACAAAAAACAGAGCTCCCTCTCTCTTTCCTTCCCTTCCTCCCCTCCCAACTTTGTTGGTGACATCTTCCCAAAGGATTTTTATGCTTTTGTGCATCTTGGAGGGGAAGCAGTGGTGGCGTGTGATGGTGTTTTCTAAATCTCTTGTCACAGTTCATAAAGCTCCCCTAATCCCGCATTTACAGGTGGACCATTTTAGGTACTTCCCCATGAGGCTTACATTAAAGGAAGATGTATTTTTGGATTGGCTGACACACATATTGTTATGGACTGGTGAGGTCTTTAATACTGAAACCATGTTTTTAGGGCTCGCTTTTCTATGACAAATTTCTGCTTTGTGAAGGGGAGTTCCCTCCCCTTTGACTTCCTGGCAGTAAAATGCTTGAGCCGGCAGAAGCCAGATTCTCCTTGCACTACAGCTGAAATAGAAGGGTTGGACACGTTTCTTGCTGAGACATACCTGATTGAAAGGTACCTTCACAAAGCAAAAGATGAAATCACCAAAAGCAAAGATGAAATCTCACCTTTTTAGGGATAACTCTATGTATGCCTGGTGTAATGGGACATCTGTCTGCCTGTGTTTTGATAAGGTTTTACCAATTCTTTCCCCCATCGATGCCCCAGACCCCCTTTCTGTAAGCAGAGAGCTACGCACACATTGTACTAGGGGGGTGCAGCTTCAGGCTGTCCACCTGCTGGAGTGTGTTTGGAGTTTAGCCTTTTAGCCAGCTCCGACCTAATAGCCAGGCTGTGTCGCGTAGTAGGAGCCTAATAGTTAGCCAAGTGTCTGTTCATTTGTATTCACAGAAAAGATTGGCTGAGAATTTGAAAACATCAGTCCTCCCCACAAGCAACACAAGGCCACAGTCCTTAAAGCAGAGCTTCCCGGACTGACGGAGGGCTGAGGCCGGGGAATGCTCCAGAGCAGGGTGACTTGCAGCAGGTTGCTCAGGGTCGTGTCCGATTGGGTCCTGAAAATCTCTGAGGACAGAAACTGCACAGCCTCTTTGTTTGACCACTTCACAGTGGTAAAGTTTTTCCTGGTGTTTAAATGGGATTTCCTGTTTGTGCCCATTGCCCCTTGTCCTGTCACTGGGTGCTGCTCAGCAGAGTTGGCTCCATCATCTTTACTCCCTCTATCAGTTACTTATGCACATGGAAACGATCCCCCTGAACCTTGTCTTCTCCAGGCTGAAGAGTCCCAGTTCTCAGCATTTCCTCAGATGAAAGATACTCCAGTCCCTTAATCATCTTTGAGGCCTGCTGCTGGACTCTCGCATGAGTCTCTCCAATGTCCCTCCTGTATTGTGGAGCCTATTGCTGGACCCCAGTACTCCCAAGTGTGTCTGACCAGTGTTGAGCAGAGATGACAGATCGCCTCCTTCAACCTGCTGGCCGTGCTGTGTGGATGCAGCCCCGCTGGCTATTGGTCACCTTTTCCACAAGGACAGGCTGGTGGCTTGTGGTCCACTTCTTGTCCAAATCCTCCAAGATAAGGCCTTGTCCCCAAAGGCCAACCCTCTGCAGTCAGGCAGTCGTGTATAGTTTCTTTACACAGCTCAGGTATATAAGAAATATCACTGAACCTTCAAGTAAATTTCAATACTGGCAACTTCTTGAATTTTCACATTGCAGGAATAAATTGCTAGTTATAACTTTCTGCAGTTGTTGAAGCATGATAGAATATATGTAGTTTTCTATGTGTGTGTGCTTTAATAGCATACACAAAGTTCAGAATATTGGGTTTGGATCTCTAGTTCTCTCCTGCTATGATCTAGATGGTCTCTTCTGAGCCAATGCTTTCATGCTTCTCTTTCATAGTTCAACAATTTTTGAACTATGAGGGTTGGTGAACTAAATGTAAGGTGTCTGCAAAAGGTGGCCAAGAAGTGTTAACCTGTTTCCAAATTTGCATTTGCTATGTATCAGTCTAGAATCCAATTTTTACATTTCTGAGACTACAGTTCAAAACACGGTGGAAAGTGGATGTTTATCTTCTATCCCGATTTCTTCTAAAGACGATTTGTAAATCGTTCTTCTTTTATGAGACTAAAATCCTCCAAGAGCTTGATGCCATTTCGTGACTTGAATTCCTAGTAGTTTCTTTGTGCAATATCATGTATTAGTGTACTTGGTATTGACTTCCATGGATAATTGGGGCAGGATCTGCACTGGAGGGAAGCTCGGTGTTCTTTCTGGATACCAGTGAAGGAAAATTTTCTGTTACAGCCGATGTATTTCAGTGCCACACGCTGTCAAGTATTTCATGTGTATGTATTTCAACAGTATGTCTTTCGTGTGTGTATTAGAATGAAAACTTGGGAAAAGAAAGGGAAACAAAACAGAACCTTCTGCAAGGAAGGTTGACAAGATTCCCTTCTAAAATTAAATTTCAGGATGTTAGGAGGACATACAGGAATGCAGGATGTTACGTTAGCTAACTCCTCTTTGATCTGTAGCTTTGGCAAATGGTTCCTAAATCGCTACACAGCATCAGAAGTTGTGTTCAGAAGAAATGGTCATTAACGCGGTAAAGCACCTGATCCTATTTATACAACTCCGAAAAAATTTCCATGAAGTTACATCGCAGACTTAGATTTGCTTTGATCTTGTTGGAAAAAGAGAGCAGTGACTGTGGGAGGCTGGCTCTTTGTAGTTGAGTCCTCAGAGTCTTAAAACACCTAGTATGAACTGAAAAGTGAAGTAACTTATTTCCAGATGTTTTGTACAAAAAAGCGGATGTTTTAGGAATAGAACCTGTGCTTTAAATTCAGGGATCTGAACATTGGCATTGACTATTCTTTTCTTTTTATATCTGTGTAAATAAAAAAAAAATACGAAACTGGAAATGTTTATGGCTTTATAAATGGTAAGTGGAAGATGTCTGGTGAAAAAAAAATAAGTATTTACAAGGTTTTCTTGCCAATACAGAGATTTTGGTTGGAATTCCTTCCTCAGAGAGCTTTGTATTTTAATTTCCTGGAGAGAGAGAGAGATTAAAAGTTATTATTTTATTTTTAATATGCTTTAAAATACTGTTTAAATCAGATTATTATAAAGGTGCAGTCAGCTGAAATTGTCATTAATCATAATTCTTATCTCATTTTAGGCATTGAATCTGGCATATTCCAGCATCTACAGCAACTACAGGAATTTTGTTGGTCCCCCTCACTTCAAAGTCATCTGTAGACTTCTTGGGTATCAGGGTATAGCTGTGGTGATGGAGGAGTTGCTGAAAGTTGTCAAGAGCCTGGTATGCCAATTGTCTTTTATTTTTCTGTAACTCTTCTGTTAAGAAATGTGTTGAGAAAAACAAAATAAAGGTAATATCTCAGATGAATTAAAATGTTACTTCCATTGAAGCTCAGTGTAAGCTGTGTTTGAGCGTACGCAGTGTCCTGTGAAAGCAATAGAAGATGTACCTTGGTAACCTGAGCAGTGATGTGAAAGCCTTGGATTCACCATTAATTTAATTTATGGAGGCCTATGCGTTAGGACCTGGGTAAACTCTGGAAAACTGTGAAAGTTTCAGATTAGTTGATTTCAACTTAAAGATCGTACTGTAAATTCACTTTCTCAGTGTTTTTTGAGAACAGCTGGAGTGTGCTTTCTGCCTTGCCTTAACTTCAGGGCTTTCATTAATAACATCATTGACAGATGACGCCTTAATAACAAGGAAGGTTTAATCTCTGTGCTATCCATCTAGCAATGGATAGCACCAAGCCTATTTAGAATAGTGCTCAGACCAGATGTTGAAGAAGTTATCCATATAGCCTGGAAAAGGGCCTTTTCTGTAACTAGGGGGAGGTTGAGGAGCTGCCTGCTAGTATATTGTTAGTATCTATGTATGCAGACATAATGCATTGCAGTGAAGTTCAAGCCAAAGAAATGGTCTTTTCCTCCCGGTCCTGGTTGCCTGTAAGGAGGATGCAGCCAAAATAATCCAACTGTACAGGGGGATACCTGTCGTATTCATAACCTCACTTCAGACACTTGACACGTTCAGCAGTTTGTTTACAGTAATTCCCACAATGTTCTAAATACATTTTTGACATTCTAAAAAGGCTGGATCCTGCTTGAAGGCGTGTTGTGGTCTAATCTTCAGGGAAAGAGGAAAACACAGAGATTTTTCATGCTATGAGCTCAAGTGTCGGTTTGTTTGTAGGGGGGGGGGGGTTTTTTATCATTATTATTTATTTAAATGGTAAATTGTCTCAATTCCTTGTGAACACTTGGACATTTATTAAGGGGGTTAAAAGGCCTGAATGAGAGGCATCCTGCTGATGCCTGATGCAGATGCTCAGATGTAGGGAGACAGGTACGAGATAGGTGTCTACTGGGAGGAAGGCAGGCTGACTGCAGGCTTTTATGAGTTGAGTCTTAACTGGTATGGGCTGTAGGCTGGGAGTGTGTCTTAACTGGTATGTCTGGAGTAGCCAGTTTGAGCTGTTGCAGACATACCTAGTGCTAAGGATTTTTCTGTTGTTGCTTTTGAAAGCATTCAAATGCAATGTTTTTACCCAAAATCTATAAGTTGGTTAGGCAGTAGAGAAAGTCTTCAAGAGAATAACATGATATAATCTTTTTTTACCTTTCTGGCCTTAGCTGTTGTGCCACTCTTCCTGTAGCAAAAGGTGGCTAATGCCATATGAAGGAAAGTGTAACTGTACCCATTTGAGAAAGTTACCTTTTTGAAGATGATGACTGACAGAATTAAATGCGAGATTTTTAGAGCTTGTTCAATTCATGTGTAGCTTGAATACCATTTGTTGTAAAGTGCCTTAGTTCAATAACACTGACATGTTTACCCACATGTGTTTCATCTTAGTTACAAGGGACGATTCTTCAGTATGTCAAGACCCTAATGGAAGTGATGCCGAAGATCTGTAGGTTACCCAGACATGAGTATGGTTCTCCAGGTTAGTTTGTTTGGTGTTACCATAGTAGCTCTAATAAGGTGATATTTATCACTGTCTTCTGTGTCTTTCTCTCCTTCTCTTCTCTCTCCTATAATCTAGCACTTGGTTGCTTTTTGATTGTTGGGGTTTTTTGTGTTTTGTTTTGTTTTGTTTTGTTTTTTTTTCCATAAAAGGAATCATTGAATGCTGGGCTTTCTGAAAGTACCTAAGAAAGGTTAAGACTTCTATGCTTAGGTCAAATACAAGGATGACTGTATATAGACAGCCCTATGACACAACTAATCTTGAGCTGGAATGTTCACAATAGTTTCTATTTCTAGTCTTTCTCATAGTGTGTTGAGCTTTTCCCTCTGGAAGTTAGCCTCTCACACTTGTTCTGTCTAAATGTCTTCTTTAGATAACCCTGATTCTCTGGAGAAGCCTCTATCCCTTCTTCCTTTGCCTTTATCAAATATAAGATAAAAGGATTGCTACTGCTGAGAGGCAAAGTGGTCCTGCCAGAGTAGCTATGGCTGAAGCTTGTGTGGGGTGCAGTTTAGCCACTTAACAGGAGGTGTGACAGTTGCAGAAATGACTTTGAACGTTGCTTGCCACTACGGAGAAATAATTGGCTAATTAATATTTATCACATTGTTCACTGAAATTCTGAAACTGCACCCCCCCTAAAATATTCCTCCTCCGCAACTCCTAATTAACACAAATTAATTTTTCCATGTGCCACCCACCTCCTGAGTATATCTATATTTTTCCAGAGTCGCTTAGGTTTATTAAATGCCACTCCAACTGGAATGAAGTTGGGTTTTTTTTCTGCTTCCCACAGCTTGCTTGACGCTCGTTACGAATGTTAAACAAAATCAAGGACTTACTAAGTGTTTCCTTCCTGTTTTTCTCCCTGGAGCGTAGAAACGGATGAATCACGGTGGTTAGCAGTGTAAAAATAATCTAGCTGAGGTTTTTAGCTACTCATTAAGGTCTGACCACACAAGCAGTAGGTGTAGTCTCAAATATAGATTATGCATCGCCAGGGTCTGCGATGCTGCAGGTGACATTAGGGACTTCATAGTCTCTTGCCAGGAAGCCTCACCTGTAAGGAGTAAGTGTTTGGCAGGAGCTGCTCAGATGCTTCCCATAGGAAAGGCAAAACTACTTGTGTGACCGTAGCCTTCACATGATTGATAAAAATATTTTTAAATCCTTCATTACTTTCCTGTTTTGTAGGGATCACAAACTGCTTTGACCTCATATTTACTCTTGCAAAAGAAATCCCATATGTTTAGATGCCTGCTGTACTGAGAGATCAGAGTAACTCTTGGTGTTACAATGGGAGATCAGGTTTGGACTAAATCTCAAAACTCAGCCTGCTTCTGTGCTCCTTTACTGCCCCCGTTCCTAGCAGGCTTTGTCTTGACATCTGTATCTTTCCTGTTCTGAACTATTTCTAGCAGTGGACACTTAATAACTTCCCAGAGTTATTGGGACAGAGACAGCCTCTATAGCACTGTCCCACTGCCTCTCTCTTTTCTTTCAAAGACATCAGACAGAAAATGCATGTGGAAGGTCAGGGCACCTCCATCCCCCTCTCACATCACTAAAGAATCACATTGTGCTCTCTGATGCCTCTCTGTCACGGAGGTCTCTGCCCTTGGAGGAGCTCTGACTGATGAAGGAAAATTTTCTCTCTGTGATGGGGAATTGCTGTAGATTGTAGCCCTCATCTGGCATCTTGAGAGGAGCTGCCAGATTGCAGAAGGGCAGGCTCACGCTGTGCTCAATTTGAATCCCTCTCCTCTCCTTTCTGTGCTAAATTCTCCTCTGAGCAGCATTTGCCACACCTTGTTTACTTGGTTTGCCACAGAAAATGTAAGCTCTGCCTCCGTAGGCTTTCTGCAGAAGTTAGTGGTTGTAGTAGTAAGCTTGAGTCTTGCGGAGCGTGTCTGTATGCTGGGACTGTTCTTTCATAACAAATCAATTGTTTCTTGAGGAATGACTGAGGGAGCTGGGTCTCTTGAGCTTGGAGAAGAGGAGACTGAGGGGCAACCTCATTAATGTTTATAAATATGTAAAGGGTGAGTGTCAGTAGGGTGGAGCCAGGAGTCACTCTTCTCAGTGACGTCCAATGACAGGACAAGGGGCAATGGGTGCAAGCTGGAACAGAGGAGGTTCCACTTAAATATGAGGAAAAACTTTATGGTGAGGGTGACAGAACACTGGAAGGGGCTGCCCAGGGAGGTTGTGGAGTCTCCTTCTCTGGAGACATTCAAAACTCGCCTGAACGCGTTCCTGTGTGACCTGATCTGGGTGTTCCTGCTCTGGCAGGGGGATTGGACTAGATGAAGGTCCCTTCCCTTCCAATCCCTGATACTCTGTCGTTCTGTTGATTGTTTATAATTGGCACTACCTACACATACAGACCAAAACTGTGATTCTGATCTACAGATTAAATATGTAGACTCTCACCTGTCTTGACGTATTGTGCATTTATCGATTCAGAATTAATTTCCTGAGTCCATTCTCCGTGTGCAAAGCAATTTAAGTATGCTCAGTAAGTAAGCCTCCAGCTAGCTCATGCACTTCAGGCTTTTCATTTGGAGAGCTTTCTCCGGACTCTGGTGATTGCGATTACTTGAGCCCTACCTAATCAGCCCTCTGGACTTGTGGATTACTAACCGGTGATTTATTCCTGCGAAGAGGAGCAGGGTACAGACAGTGTCATCAGAGTGGATCAGGACTCCTGTTCGCCAATGGGTTTGTTTCCATAGGAACAGTCTAAAGCTGTGGGGAACTTGCTCATCTTGTAGTCATAAAAATATTTGTCTAAAAATACATTAAGCATAAGGATTTTTAAAGGGACCTTTTAAAGTCACTAAAGCTCTTAAAGGAATATTGGCCTATAAGAGTTTAAACCTGAAATTTCTTCTTGGAGGTAACATTTTCTTCTGCCATTTTTCTAGTATTTGAATATGGCATTCCTGCTTTTGAAAAACGCATATGTCATGTCCTGCCACTCTCAAGGGTCACTGGACACAATGAGGAAAGTAATTTGTCAGCTCTGCTGTGAGACAAGGCTTAGATTTTTGTAACTGGTATATCACCCCTCCAAAAGAAAGGTCTTTTAAAAAGTCAATGAGCTTAGCAAGATAGAAACTTGGTTAGAAAGTAGCCTAATTGTATATTTTTTCCCCAAGTGTAACATTTCCTCATAAAATAAAATAAAATCAAAGAACCAAACCACCCAAAGGTGGTACAGGGCAAAACAGTCATTACTGCAGGCCACAATGTCTTGAAATCCCATGTGTTCACACGGCAGTTTGGGGGAGCCTCCCAGCACCCCACGCTGATGGCTGCTGTGTTCTTGTCTCTCCCTAAGATGATTGTGCTACTGGCAATGCCTTCTGAGCTGCTTCAGAACAGCAACCTGACAAAAAACAGTCTTCCAGCCCTCCGCTTTCTGGAATATATCGGGTCATGGTCTAGTAGGAACAAGAGCTGGCCTGGGCTGGGAAGCGTAGTGGAGGGCAGTAGTGGCTAGAGGCTGCTGGGGAAGCATCATTGCCTGGGGCCAGCAGAAGGGCTTGTAATGCTTCCTGTTATCCCAGGATTTTTGAAACCCAGGTTTTGTCGCTCAAACTTAGATGAATAGGAGAATAAGTGAATCTCTTAGTGGGAGTGTGATGGCTTGAGTCCCGATCTGAAGACTATTATGGAAGTAACCTCTTAGTAGGTTTTTCTGGAACCCGTCCATTGGAGAAAGATTAGGGAGGGAATCACAGATTATTTGAAAGTATTTGGGGACAACCCCAATCACCTAGATGACTGTGAAAGGACAGTAAGGACTGCTGAGTTAGGCAGAACAACAGGCTATTTATTTCTAGCAAAAGCAATACATTGCACAGGCTCCGTGATCATAATTCCCAGACACGTGTACATGCTTACGCCTTATGAACATTTAGGTGGAAAGGAACAACATGACTGCTGATATGCAGAGCTAATGATTTCTTTTGTGAGGCAAAGAAGTATCTGTAACTAGTATTTAAAGGTCTGTATGAAAGTGAATATAAACTAAATGACATTATAGCACCCAGCTTCTTAGGAATTGTTTTGCTGTTGCAGATTAGTTTTACTCGACAATAGTCAAGTCAGTGCCCTGCAGAAAATAACCCATCGTGCAACTAGACCAAGAATTACATTCAAGACCTAATCTGTTGTTAGTCAGCAATGCAGTTCTGGAATTAATAGCCAATTTTTGGCCTAATCTTTTAGGTGCCAGAATTGTTACAGGCTCTGGAACATGTTTGATTTGAATCTGTAGGTGTGAATTGAGACTGTTTTATAGAAAAGGAAAGGTAACTGAAGTGGAGAATTCCAAGCAGCTTTGCATTGCATGTGTTGATTTGTTCTGACTTCCTAAATTAATTAGTGTACAGACTGCACAGCTGAAACTTGGCATCAGCTGGTTGAGTCTGTTGAGATAGGATTTTGGAAGCAGAGATGGAACCTAATCCTTTGCTAAATAATCTTCTATACTTTACTGAATCTATTTTGTATCAACAGCCTTTGCTTCTGTTGAGATCTGTGTAAATCAGAAGCTAGGATTATAAGATCAATTATTATGACACCTAATGTCATCCCATCTGCAATAATAGAGGGATTTAATTAAACTTGGATTCTTGGAGAGAAGGAGCAAAAAGCCTTGACTCATTTGCCTTGCGAAATGCTATGTCTATATAACTAATTCAGTAACTTATCAGTTGCACCCACAAGTAAAAACAGGAGAAAGAGGAAGCTTGCATGCAGTTAAGTGAAATTAACTTTCCTAAGACACTTCTTTTTGCAGGGCTTCAGTAAGCATGTGTAGTCTTTCCTAAAAATACAGTTCAGTCTACTGTACAGTATCAGGAGATGTAATGGGGAATGCCTTTGATCAAACATTAATGAAAACCTGAGGATGCCTTTCTGCCACAGGACTCCATAGGGAAGCAGATTGTGCTTTCAGTGTCAGGTCTTTTCTATCAAAAATAGCCTATGTAGCTCTGTCAACTTTTGTCTGTTTTGCTCGTAAATCATAGAGTCATAGAATCAATAGGAACTTCATCACCTGGAGTAAGTGTAAAATACAGTATGCAATTTTTTGTATTTGCTGTAGGCAATTTGGGTTATTCTCAAGATTTCATTTCAGAGGTGTCCATATAACATTGAGAAAACTTTCTCATTGTTTTTCCTGACGTAAATCTCTTTTCTGGAATTCCCCCACAAAATCCACAGACTGGGAAGGGGATTGAGAAGAGTGTGAGGGGCCTCCTGCCTTTCCGTCTCCTACATGTCCAATGGTTGTTTCCATGTTGTGGTAGCAGAATTGTCCTTGCTGCTTTGCTCAGCTTCTATTTCTCACCAAAATTGCTCTCGACTTGCCCTACAAGATAAAGGGGAAAAACATCCCCATGTCCGTCCTTGTAGCCAGTACCCTACCTGCTCAGATAGTTCTTTCTCACCTTGGTAACTATGTGAAGTCTATGTGTACTCACTGTGTTTCAGGGCAGCTTCCAGCCCTTTTGGTGGTTCACCACCAACCTCTGTACATGCCATGGGTACTAAGACCAAAAACATGGAGATATTCTAGTTCAATTTCCTTTATGGCACAGACCTAAGTCCAGGGTAACACCATGAACTTTTGCTTCCAGAAAGGGATAGAAAGTCTCGGTACGAGGAAAGTATTTGACTTGGCTTCTAGTAGTTGAGCCTTAGAAGACCTTTCTTGCTAGATGTGGAAGCCCTTCCATTGACAGAGAAAACCACAAAGGAAATACTAGGGTGTTTAACTAAAAAGCACTGTAGATCTGTGGTAGAGAGTTCTTCAGTTCCTTTGCTCTGCTCTTTTTTTTTTCCTAGCACCAAAAATTCTTCTGAAAAGAATTTTCTGCTGTACCAATGTGCCTTTTCAACCCCATCTTTAAAATAGGAAACCCAGTATTCAGGCCACCCCACAGCATCTCGTTGCCACGGTGGGTAGGTGTGTTGAAACAGCAAAGGCAAGTGCTCACTGCTGTTGGCCACCTGGGAGTTGCAACAGGCCTTTATACTGCAGCATTGAATGGACATGGGGACAGTCTTTGCAGAACTTTTTCATTATGTTGTCCCCATATTATGGGAAGGGGAGAGTTTGTAAAGCTCTAGAATGACTTATTTGCTCTTTAACTGGATTTAAATGCATTTTCCTTTGAATAGAATCATAGAATGGTTGGAGTTGGAAGGGACCTTAAAGATCATCAAGTTCCAACCCCCCTGCCATGGGCAGGGACACCTTCCACCAGACCAGGTTGCTCAAAGCCCCATCCAGCCTGGCTGTAAACAATTCCAGGGATGGAGCATCCCTGGAATACATCAAGCTTGGCAAGCACTCGTTACATCTGACCTGTCCCCATTATTTTTCAGTGCCACTTTTCTATTGAGTCACTAAACTACTCAAGTTAGGTCTGAAATTTCTCTCCACTGAACGTGTGTGGGAACACTCAGTTACTGCAAATTTTCTATTGACAAACATTTCTTTGAGATGTAGCAGAGCCAGCCCTGCATCCCCTCACCATGCACTTTGTTGATGTTTCATGTTACTAATTTTAATGACATGAGGCTTTCTGTGGAAGTGTGTGGGTTAGCTCTACACCCCTTCCTTCACTCTACATTTTCAGGTTCCTCTGCTAAATTTGAGGGATTTCCTTGGCAGGAGATATGCTCCAGGCTGTATTTTCTGTATGCATGCTCCCCTCTTGCTGGGTAAATACTGATGTCTAATCTCCTGCATAAGAAGTATTGGTCAGCTGCACCCAAGGAGCACATGGGAAGGTGGTGAAGGGGCATCTGTGCTGTCTTTCCTTGTCTCCTCTTAATGGCTTTAGGTGTGATTGGGGGGAGACGTAACTGTCTGACTTAATCCAGTGTAATGGGAATTAACTGCTCTGTCTGGTACGCAATTTGAAAGCTTTGCACGATGTATTTTCTTCTGTCATTAGTCAAGGGGTTTGGTGGCTTTTAAAAGGGCCAGGCTTGTGCAGACAGATGAAAAAAAATATACTGATAAAAATTAACTTGTAAAAAAACCAGAGAGCTGTCTGACCTTCTACAATCCTCTACCCTTCCTCGCTCATCCTTCACATCGCTTTAACCTCTGCGGTGCTGGATTTAGCGCAGGTCCCTGCAGAAGCTGCTGGGCTTGTCTCTAACCCAAGGGGTCTGCACAACCTTTCTGGAGCCGTGGGGAAGGAGCTGGAAATCCACCAGCATGTTACATGTCACTGTTGTTTGGGAGAAGTTTGGTGGGAAAGACATATGTTTATGTAAATTATGTCGTTTGGAAAATTGTAATTTTAGCTGTTTTTTTTAACAGTTTTTGGCAAAACTTTGACAGAAACAGTGTTCTGACTGTGCTTGCCTGAGGTACCCTTGCCAGCAGAGTGTGACATGTGATTTCTGTATTGTTTTGTGAGGTGTCGGATCACCTCTGGCTGGCTGTGGCACTGTCAGGGTCACAGCCTGGGTCACAACAGGGGTCACCGACACGCTTCCCTGTATCTTTAGCCTTCTGCTCCTTGGTGACTCTCTCATCCTGGAAAAGACCAGCTGCAAATTGAACATGGTGGGGGCTGCAGCAGGTTGGGGGACAGAGGCTGGAATGAGACTGATAGCAGACGAGAGCCCCAATTATTTCCTTACCTCTTACACTGTCTCCCTTTTCCAGCAGTGAGAAGCCAGGCAAAACATTGTGCATGATTGATCTAGTTAAAAGGGTCAGCACACTCAGGGGCTTAACACTTTCTGTCCTCTGATTTTAATGTACTTAAATAGTGTTCCTTTCAGTTCCCTCTAGACTGCACTTCCGGAGATAAGAAATCTCCTGTGCTGATACACGGAGAGAGAACTCTAAACCCGCACCCTCGGTTAGTTTTTTGCTTCTCTTTGGATTTCAGGGATCTTGGAGTTTTTTCACCATCAGTTGAAGGACATCGTTGAATACGCAGAACTGAAGACTGTCTGCTTCCAGAATTTGCGGGAAGTGGGAAATGCCGTCCTGTTTTGCCTTCTCATTGAACAGAGTCTGGTAGGTGCCTGCTGGGCGAGCTTAAAATCCATCTGTCTCTCAAAATGTGCTCTCTAATTTTTGTTACTGACGTCACAAATGACAAGGTTGAAATCTGCAAGTTTGCTGTTGCTGATGAGCAGATGGGGAAGAGACAGTTTCCTGCTCTGATCTCCTACACGCTTGCAGGGGCTTTCACGGCTGTGAGATAGCGGTGCTGTACCTGAGGATCAAATATTACGAACTTGATCACAAATTATGATCAAATACATGATTTCTGCAGTCAGTCACAGGGTGGCTGCTCTCTTGGTGTCAATGAGCTGGGCGTCTGGTACTCTGGTTTTCCTTTCCCGCTTGTCATTCTTCATGTCATCTGAGACACTGGAAAGTTAACTTGGACTTCTTGGACATCCTTCTTGCTGCTTGGATGGCTGACAGTGGCGTCTGCTCTGCCAGACACTAATTAATCTGACTTAGCTTGAATGAGGCTGTGAAACGTGTGAGGTGTTTTCAACTGGTTCCTATATGCCTAGGCTGTACCTTACAGCACGCGAAGCTGCCTTCTGCTGAGGGCACGGTGCTACAATTGCTCTTCCTTTCCTACCTCTCATTTGCTTTTCCCACTCTTCTTCCACGTTATTACTGTTTGCTGTTCAAACAAGATGGCCAGGCATGTAACTTCTTTGTCTTCATGCTTTCGGGTGCTTACAGAGGGAAAGGTGGGCGTTACTTATGAACCAGAAAAGCAACAAGTGTGCAGTCTTCCCTTTCTTTACCTGCGTTGTCCCTACGTGACTTGGGTGTGGAGTCCCTCCCCAGCCTGCGTGTACGGGGCACTCTGCCCACACTGTGCAAGCACACACTGCCACTGGGGCTGGGCTCAGATCTTTGCTGACTGAACCAGCTACGTCATTTCATACAATCAGAGAATGGTTTGGATGGGAAGGGATCTTAAAGATCGCTGAGGTCCAGCCCCCCTGCCATGGGCAGGGACACCTCCCACTAGAGCAGGTTGCTCAAAGCCCCATCCAGCCTTACCTTGAACACCTCCAGGGATGGAACATCCACATCTTCTCTGGGCAACCAGTTCCAGTGCCTCACCACCCTCAGAGGAAAGAATTTCTTCCTAATACCTAATCTAGATCTGCCTTCTTTGAGTTTAAAACCATTATCCCTTGTACTCGCTACACTGTTTCCTCAGGAAGTTGGCTGGGGTCCTGCTGCTGCACAAAAATAAATCCTCACAGAAGAATCCTTCTCTAGGGTGTATTAAAGCTGTTGATGTTAGATAAGGTAATGAAGACATGCTGTTCCTCAGAGTCCTGTTCGTCATGATAGAGGAATCCCTCCCCAGCGGTAGAAAGTAACTGGGGGGCAGGTGACAAGTAGCGAGCCCGTGTTCAGTAGTGGGACAGCTGAAACAAAACCTGAGTACTTTGCATTCAGCTGAACGTGGAACACAGAGAAGGGCTGGGCAGGCAAAGAGTCCTCACTGCTTCCTGGGAGGATTGGTTGACAGCGTACTGAAGGGGCACCAGCGCTGGAGGTACCTTCTTTGGGTGACACCTTCTCGTAACATACCCCTGCTCACTGCCCCTCCTCTTGGTTTTGCCCTCGGTGGTGCCCTGTCACGTGTCTCTGTATTTTTGCGTTGTCATCATCTATCATGACTTAGACTTCACCCCAGTGCAAAATGCAGGTCTGTAGTGCATCTCTGCTAGTGGGTGGGTCTTCCTAATCTTGACTGCCTACCACATGAGTTTTCGTGGTGTTGCTGTCAAGGATTAGGCCTAGGAAAGGTACAATGGTGCCCTGGCCTTGCTACATCGCCTCTAACGCTAGTGCTGAGGGATTACAAACCAGCAGGACCTCTGCTCCAAAAATCAGGAGAGGGACATAGCGAAGTCATGCATCTGCTTCTGGTCATCTCTGCAGTTTCTCTGCACATATGGCGGTCAAGAACCAAGAGATGTGTCTCCTCCTCTCATCCTTAAAGCTGTAAAATACTTCCCGAGAGGTGGTTGGCTGCCACTGTCATATGTCTCAGCCCACCCAGCGGGAAGATGCTCCCAGCATGGTAACAGGTTGTGGGAATAGAATCATGTTGGTAAAAATAGCCAAGCAGTGAGTCATCTCCTTCACCCCTCTGTTTGTCTGCGCAGGAGCCGTCTGCTGCTTTCACACCAAAATTACTCATTCTGCATTAGTCTTTTTAATAAATACCCTGTCCTTTACAAACTGCCAGCTGGGGGTGGGAGGAGAGCTGCTGGGGCTTATTTGGGAATCTAAAGGAACCTGGTGAGATCAAATTGTCTTTGGGGCCGATGCCGTGAGGAGAGCAAGGGCTCGGAGTGACTCTGGCAGCAGAGGCTGGCTGCCCTCTGGTGTTACTGCGACAGCATGCTTCTGGAAGCCCGTTTTGGGGATCTGGTGTGGTTTGGGGATTCTTTGGTCCTAAATGCTTCTCATGTCCTTTTCCTTCCAGTCCCTGGAGGAGGTCTGTGACCTGTTGCATGCAGCACCGTTCCAAAATATCCTGCCCAGAGTTCACGTCAAAGGTATGGGCTAAGTGAAAACACCATCCTCGGGTAATGCTTTCCCCTTGTCTTGCCTGCTGCTGCCGATTTGATGACTGTCCCCAGTCATCCTTCATTTACAACACCACTGTTAATTGTGGGACAGAGGGAACAGATTCAGGCCTGTTTGCCTGCCTGAAAAAAAACCCTGCTTCTTAGCGAGGTTCAGTGCAAATGACAAGAGGAAGAGGAGGAATACCGTGCCAGGGAGAAGTGAGGGATGGATACCTGGGGCAGTATTACCCCTCTGCCTGGGTGGGGTGAGAGGCTTTCCCGAAGGTGCTGTTCCACTTATAGGATTGCTAATTAAATGGAGTAGGTGTGATCATACAGGGTAGAGGAAGTCCCTCATCAGAACAAGTAAACACAAACGGTCCCAGTGGACTTTTCACATGCCTTTTTACTAAACTGGGCATGCAGTGGGGAATGTTTTCAGCATGGCTTCCTCCGGTAGCTGCTTGACTCGTTCTTCATCATCAGAACATGAGCTTTTTTTTTTCCCCTCATGCTTTTTTTCTGTATAGCTCCTCTGCCACCTTTCTTTTCCATTTCCTGCTGTCAGAGCAGCTGATTTGTTCTGCTCAGAGAAATCCTGTCGGCTAAAAACGTTGAGAATATTTCCAGACTGGAGCTACTCCCATCTCTGCATAAAACTAAGCAGGCCATTGTAGAGAGTATTTTCCCATTTGTTGGAGAATATTTCCTACTTGCCAGTGATAAGAGGGTGCCAACTGCCTTTTTAAGGCTTGTTACACACAGAAATTCACCCTCATTATACCTCACCTTCTAGAATCAAGCATTTGATGCTTGATAAGGACAATTCATTTGGCTTAGTTCAAGTGGGAGTCAAATATGTTAGCAGCAGCAGCATAATAGGGCCTTATGTTTGGTATTCAATTTAGTTAATGGAATGTATTCTACTACAAATCCTTGGTTCTTCTCCTTTGCACATACAATGCAACAGTTTAAAATAGGAATTTATTTTCTTTTAAAGCACATTGAAGATCAACCAACTATTTAGATTTATAAAAATAACTTACCCAGCTTTCTACTGCACTGAGTAGATATTGTGTAAAAATAAGAATTTTCTTGCTACCAACTAAATGAATCCGTGCTCTCTTTTTTTTATTTATATTTTTTTCTTTCAGAGGGTGAAAGACTTGATGCAAAAATGAAGAGATTAGAATCAAAATACGCTCCACTACATTTGGTTCCTCTCATTGAAAGACTGGGAACGCCCCAGGTAATTGCTCTCACTTGTATCCGAGGCAATGAAAGACATTTCTGAGCACTAGAAAGCCTGCCCTTCCGCATGTGCTGACAGCTGTGTCAGAACTTCAACCCCCACATCCACCTTGATTATTCATACAGCGGGATTTATTTTCTTTTTCAGATCCACGGATTTGGTAAAGCTGTTAAAGCTCAATTTTAACCATTTGAGACTGGGGAGGAATGTTTTGGGGAAAATGCTAATTGGTACATATGTTGCAGTGTGATACTCTCTCGGTGTAAAGGCCAGCCTGGGAGGTCCTAGTGCAAATGCCACCACAAGCAATCAGTTTTCTTGTGCACATAAATAATTTTTATTTCTTAAAAACCCCAAATTATTCTTTTCTCAGCCAAATGATTAGAAAACCTCGTGGAAAATGAGCTGAGTTGAGCTTTCCTGGAAACACAGTGACTAAAGAGAACGTTCTTGAACTGCCTTTGCAATTTCAGCTGTTTTTCTTCCTCTCAGTGTGAGGGGTACACTTAACTCCCCCACTCACCTTAGCAGTTTCTCAGGCTGCTTTTATCATCCTATGTGCTGCAGCTCAGTAGGTGCTCTTGCCCTCTAGGAGAGCGCTCTCTATGTGATGACACAAGCTGGGACAAGCCCTGCTGGGCATTGCCACCTCTGGGTTTTGTCTGATCATGTTTGTGCTGTCTGTGGAGCTTTCCCAACTCTTAACAGCCATGGCTGAGGGCCCGGGGCAGTTGTGGCTGTCCCTTCCCTGGAGGTGTTCAAGGCCAGGCTGGATGGGGCAACCTGCTCTAGTGGGAGGTGTCCCTGCCCATGCCAGCGGGGGTGGAACTCAGCGATCTTTAAGGTTGCTTCCAACTCTAACTGTTCCATGATTCGCAGGAGACCACAGGCAGGAGCTACAGCCTGTACTGGCAGTGGAGTGCCAAACTCTTTGGTTTGCCTTTCTGCCTCCATTCAGGCAAAGAATTCTTTCAACTTTGCTGGGACTAGTCCAAGATTAGCTTAGCATTCCTGCAGCAAGTGTTACTGACTGTCAAGCCTGTCTGCTTGAAAAGGCTTTTAGGATTTTTTTCTGAATTTTTCTCCACAAAACTGAATCCCAGGTTAGTGGCCTCTGGTCTCATCTAAAGTCAGGAGATACTTGTAGAATAAATGAAGTGAAACTGAAAAACATGCTGTTGGGTATATATATATATTTATTTATTTTTAAATAAAGTCTTGCAGTTAAGTGGCTTTTACCAGGATTTTGCACTTTTCTGTCTCCCCATCGTAGCAAATAGCAATCGCAAGGGAAGGGGACTTGCTGACCAAAGAGCGCCTCTGCTGTGGCCTCTCCATGTTTGAGGTGATCCTGACGAGGATCCGCTCCTTCCTGGATGACCCCATCTGGCGCGGGCCCCTGCCCAGCAACGGGGTGATGCACGTGGATGAGTGCGTGGAATTCCATCGCCTCTGGAGCGCCATGCAGTTCGTCTACTGCATCCCGGTGGGAACGCACGAGTTCACTGTGGAGTACGTACTGCCAGCTGCCCGCCCTCCACCTGCCACCCACAGCACTGTGGCTTGTCCTCCCCGTCGCTGGTGGGGCCGGGTGGTGTGGGGAGGGGTGGGGTCCAGAATGGAGGCGTTTGTTTGCCCGACTGCCAGAGCTTAGTGTGAAAACAAGGGAAAGTGCTGCCATCCCTGGGAGGGGCTCGTCATCCACAAACACAGATATTATTGTCCCTTTAGCAAAAATGACCTTCTATTTTAAGTATTGCTGGTGTGTAATGAATGACCCCAGGACAAGCAGGCCCTGGCACCCCTGTTCCAATAGCAGTCAGACCCCTGCAGGCACTGAACTTAGGAAAGAGCTGAAGGTTGGTGTGGGTGTTTCCAACAAGTATTTTCTTCTCTGAATTAAGAGCAGGAATGAGCACCTGGAAGGGAACATGATTAACAGGAGTTAACCAGGAACTGTTGTGCTTGCTTGTGTTCTTTAAGGTTGCTTCCTTATTTTGGCCTGTAACAAGCTTTTCACCCAGGGCTTGTGGAGGCAGCAGCACAGGAGCTGTGCTTCCTTTCAGGCCTGCAAGCCCCAGGCACAGGGTGGGGCTGAATTCCCGCTTTGGTTGCTTTGAAAGACTCCCGTTTCCTTTGAAAATGACATGTAATCCTGCTGGAGTCTGATGGGGAGTAAATGCTTTTGGAGGAACTCTACTTTGGGCAAAATGGGAAGGGGAGGGGGCCTTCTGGGTTGTTTTTCTGTTGAGTATCCATTGACGTCTCTGGACAAAGAACTTGATTTAACTAGGGATTTTGCAGTATTTTCTAGCTTAACACCTAACATATTCTCGAGTGATAAATATGTGGTTTAGCATAAGGGCTTGATTCCCCAGCATTTACTGTGAACAGGCTGCTGAAGGTCGAGGTGAACCGTGGCCTCAGGTGGTGTGTTCCCCGTTTCAGGCAGTGCTTTGGAGATGGCTTGCACTGGGCTGGCTGCATGATCATCGTCCTTCTGGGCCAGCAGCGGCGCTTCGATGTCTTGGATTTCTGCTACCACCTCTTGAAAGTCCAAAAGCACGATGGCAAAGACGAGGTTATAAAGAATGTGGTGAGTCAAAAACAACTCTTCTGCCTTCGCTGTAGTAATAAAGGCAAGAGTAAACCACGGCTGTTTGTACTCGGATGCAGCATAGATGGAACAATGGCTTTTTAGCCTGAAATGCTGGAAATGAGGGCACCAGGGTTTTTAGGAGAAGATTAAGGCAGGCATTAGTACTGGAATTTGAGGACTGGTCAGTGAGAATTCTGATTTCCTGAATATGTGGGATTTTCTTAATGTTTTCACAGAATCACAGAGTGATATGGGGTTGGAAGGGACCTCTGGAGATCATCTAGCCCAACCCCTCCCTGCCAAAGCACGTCCTCCCAGAGCAGGTTGAACAGGAACATGTCCAGGCGGGTTTTGAATGTCTCCAGAGAAGGAGACTCTACACCCTCTCTGAGCAGCCTGTTTCAGTGCTCTGCCACCCTCAAAGTGAAGAAGTTCCTCCTCATGTTTAGATGAAACTTTATGCCCAAGCTGGTGCCTGCTGCCTCTTGTTCTGCTGCTGGGCACCACTGAAAAGACTGGCCCCATCCTCTTGACACCCGCCCTTTAGATACTGATAAGCATTGGTGAGATCCCCTTTCCATCTCTCATCCACGCATGCAGGGTGTCACAAGGCTGTTCTCAGCTGCCCTTTTTTCTACAAAAAGCAGCACTGTCAGAACCCCAAAATGCACCCTTGGGTTTTCACTGGGGTAACCGTGTGAGGGGAACATTCCTGGTGGTGCTGGAAGAGGTGAGGTAACAGCATTTGCTGCTTTTGTGTCTAAGGCTTTTTGTCTCCAAAGCTAATTCCTGTGTGTCTCTGGGCTTTTTTTTGGTTTTTTTTTTTGGATATTTGCAGCCTTTGAAGAAAATGGTTGAGAGAATTCGCAAGTTCCAGATTCTGAATGATGAAATAATTGCCATTTTGGACAAGTATTTGAAGTCCGGCGACGGCGAGAGCACACCCGTGGAACACGTGCGCTGCTTCCAGCCGCCTATTCACCAGTCCCTTGCCAGCAACTAAGGCTTCTCACCCCAACCATATTCTCCACACCAGTTCAGGCTAAAAACTATGAGAAAGGAAGAAGAAAAGGAAAAGAACCAGCAACACCAACAAAACCCCCCAAACCCCAGCCCAACCGCGAATCCCACCGAGAGTTTGAAGGAGCCCTCTGGTCTGCGTTTCCCGCTGTGCCTGTGCCATTCCCGTGGGGCGCTGGCCTCTCCAGTCTCCCAGCACAGTAACTGTACACAATCTACACTTATTTTTCTAGACTAAAAAAATTTATACACTTTGATTAAAAATCTGCGCCCGCAAAAGAGTTTTTTTGGGAATCTCTTTGCGCTCCTTTACCGGGAGGGGGGCCTGTTTCAGGCTGGACTGGTGGCATTTCAGCCTCCCCTGCCCTCCCCGCAGCTATGGAAGGAATAGCTGGGGAGGATAGGAAACTGGGATCTGTAGAAAAACATTTTTAGAAATCAATTTGTAATTGTTTGTATTAGAACATTAATTGCTTAATTAGCCTTTATTAAAAAAAAACAACCAACAAACCCCAATCAACCACCAACCAACAAGCTCTGCTGGTGCTTTGTGAATCATTTTTCTAGGCAGTTGATTGCTTTCTCTCTTTGCAAATCTATTCTCTGGGTAATTATGGAAATGAAGGCTAATTAAGGTGATTGATTGTTTGGAAGGGATTTCCATGGAGGTGTCTGACAGTATTCTGCTCTTTTGAAAAGGCAGTAGTTTGATTAGAATGGAGACTGCTTACTTTTTCCTAACGAGAGCTTCTAACCCCATTTCTATTTTGGTTGGCGATACCCCTGTACCAAAATACATGTTTACAAGTGAGGAAGGAATTCTTGTTGACAAGAACCTGGACTACGGTGATCAGGGGTGATCTCTCCCAGTAAACACGCTCTAATGATGTTAATCCTGATTTACTCACGGGAAGTTCTGTGTTTAATTACACTCACTGTATTACGCCAAGACGGCACCAGTAAAATTGTTTGGAAAACTTTGCAGCTGTTGGATTTTAAAGTTGGATTTTAAAGCAGCCTGTTCAGCCCGAAGCAGTAACTCCTGCTCGCTTTACTGCAGATCTTTGGTGGGCTGTTAGGATCAACCCAAACCCGATGTCAGTTAAGAAGAAGAGAGCCAGATAATTACATGCTTTACCCAAGACATGGATTTCTGGAAGTGTTACTTGGTTCGTGCTTCTTACCCACCGTGTGCCACCAAGAACGCCTCCCTTTGAGAACCAGCTTTAATCCCTCCCCTCTTGCTGGTTCAGGGTCACAGCCCAGCCCTGCTCCTGCTCTGCTCTTCTCAGAGGTTTCACAGCGACAGAGTGGAGTCTGGCAAAGGGCAGAAGTGAGCGGCTGTCAGAGGAGAGCTACAGGAGATGAGGAATGGGTAGGCACTGGGGTGGCAGGGAACTGGGATTTGGGGAAAGAAATTAACTGTGAGATTCCTCAGCAGAAGGACAGAGAGATTTGCTGGCCAAATTCTCACCGCCCTGGGTCTTCCCAGGATCTCCGTGCTCGAGAGCCGCCAGACCCGGAGCAGTCCCTGTTTTGGGATTCCCACACAGTGGCAGGAAACATGGGTGCTTTGTTAGCGCCAGCTCGCCCCAGGATTTCTTTTACAAGATGCTGAACAGTTTTCAAGAACCGTTCCTTTTTGTGCCCTCTGTGGCGCTGCGCAAAGAACGTTCTTGTCTGTGCTGCAGGCCTCATGTGAGGAAATGAACAGCTTTCTGAACTTGCTGAGATAGGGATAAGTCTCACCCACCTGAGGCCTTAGCCTGGCACTGCGGTACAGAAATGGTTAATTAATAAAGCCTGATTAATATATTTTTTTGTTGTTTAAGAGACATTTAAAAGTAACTATTCGTGGTGTGAGTAAAGCAAGTTCCAGTTCTTACAGGTCAGCTGCCCGCAGCCGGTGGGTTTGTCTCCACCATCTTTAAACTACTGGAATTGGTGTGTATTTCATGATCACTGTTGTCCCTGTCGCACAAGTTGGAGAGCATTCAGACACTGGGCCTAGGAGACCTTTGCTTCACAGTTGTCAAAGGAAGGTTGCTATTTTTTCAGTGAGATTATCAGACTTGGTGGGAGTTAAAGCCTCTTCACCTGCTCTAACTGGTTCTACCACTGAGGAACACTGCCGCAAGGTGCGCAAAAGGCCCAACTCTTTGTTTTTAATTATTTGTCATCAAAAGAAAGGTTGTGCCTGGAGGCCAAAGTGCCGATTGCCAGCCTAAAGTAAGACTCCAGGGAGCGAAACTGTAACCTGCTCTTTGCCTCGGCTGTGCTTTGGTACCACAAGTGACAATCAGAGGTCGGTGACTCCTGGGCAGCGCAGCTTCTTCCCTGCCACTGCCTGTGACCGGGCCTTTGTCACGTTCAGTGTCAGAGGGAGGCGTTTCTGTGACTGAGCTGCTGACATCATGTCCCTTAAAAATCAGGTGGAAGTTCAAATCCCCTTCTTCATGTAGAATTTGTAGAACCTGCAGAACCTTGCTCGATACCTTGGTACATGTCACAAGCGCAGGAAGGGCCAAGGGGAGACAGCAGAGGTAGGTTCACAGATGGGAACTGGTTTGTCCTAGCACTCATCTTAAATTATGCTCTTTAAACAATTAAGCACTAAAACTTGCCAACCTGCAGCAGTAACTAGTAGTTTCCGTCCCAAATAATTTCTGTGGTAGAAATCATAGAATGGCCCAGGCTGGAAGGGACCTCCAGGGTCATCTAGTCCAACCTCCCCACAGTCAGCAGGGACACCCCCAACTAGACCAGGTTGCTCAGGGCCTCATCAAGCCTCACCTTGAATAGCTCCAGGGAAGGGGCCTCAACCACCTCCCTGGGCAACATCTTCCAGTGGTCCACCACCCTCAGAGTAATGAACCCATTATCCAATCTAAATCTTTTCTCCAGCTTGAAGCTATTGCCCCTCATTGTCCTGTCACTGCAGGCCTTTGTAAACAGACCCTCCCCAGCCTTCCTGTAGGCCCCTTTCAGGTACTGGAAGGCTGCTATTAGGTCTCCCTGGAGCCTCCTCTTCTCCAGGCGGAACAACCCCAGCTCCCTCAGCCTGTCCTCGCAGCAAAGGTGCCCAAGCCCCCTGGTGATTTTGGTGGCCCTCCTCTGGGCCCCCTCTATCAGGTCCATGTCCTTCCTCTATTGAGGGCTCCAGACCTGCACACAGTACTCCAGGTGAGGTCTCACCAGAGCAGAGTGGCAGAATCACCTCTCTTTTAGTGATACAGGTTTTATAAGACCATATATCTTATTTTTTTACTTTGTGAACTTCAATTATGACGGACCAACCTCCCTTTTTAGGCAACAACAAACCTTTTTTAAAAGGTTAAGTGTTGCAGCAGTCCTTTAACCCAAACCGCAATGCTGTGTGCTCAGGCTGTAACATCAAAAGCACGAGCAGCTGGGCAGGGGCAGGGCAGGGGCAGGGCAGCAAACACAGAACCTGCTCTCTTCTACAGAAGAGGGAGTAGCTTTTTTTGGCTGCTGTGACTGACTCCAATCCTTCCTGCTGCGTAAACAGCACAGCAGAAGCTCCGGCCTCACCTCCCCAAGCAGAGCAGGAGGCTCCTGCCCTGTTGCTGCCACCCAGTTACCATCACTCAGTAAGGCTGGGGTGGGGTTTTTTTGATGGAAATCCTGCAAGTTTAACAGACAGCTGTAGTTAAACAGGCTTGGTTGTAACTTTCCCTTTCTTCTCTTACGAACTGGAACAAGAACACTTACCGCAGGTCCCGGTTTAGCACGTGAACAGCCAGGCGGTGTTGGGCCAGGGCAGGGGACAACACGCACAAAGGATCCAGGTTCACTGCAATCTTGTTACCACCAATGCAGAAATAAAGCCATTTAATATTTTTTTTTTTGATAAAATTGTCATTAGTGCAATACATCTTAAAACAGAAGAATGAAATGAAAGTATTTACACATAACTTAAGCAACAAAACCCAACTGTGGTCTGAGGTCAGTTTTAGTATTGGGTTTTTTTTAAAACTAAAAATAAGGCAAATTAAAACCCCTTCAGTGCTCTTTATCCAAACTGATCCACCATTAAAAAATTAACGATTGTCTACACATACCGTTAAAAAGTACATGAGTTTCCAGACAAGCTCAGACGTTTCACAGCAGGGAAAAAAAAAACAAAAACAAAACAGTACAAAAAAACCCCCAACAACCCATTCCAGAATCTTCTTTCCTTCAGTAACAGGCAGACACTTTCAGAAGGCTGACAGACTTCCATTCCTCCTGGCGGCGAGGCTCTCTGTGGACTGCATTTCAGGGAGACAGGCAGCGCTTTCTTCGTCGTGATTAAAGCAGTCGTAGGTGCTCGGCAAAGCCCCGTTGGCTGCTCTCTCATCTCTGCGCAGGGAGAGGGGCAGGTTCGCGAGGGTGAGGTTCACATCTTTGAAGGCATGCAATAAAAAGATCCCCACGATGATGGTCAGGAAGCCACTGAAGGTGCCGAGAATGTCGTCGGGCGCCATGTGCTGCCACTCCTTGAAAAGGATGGCCGAGCAAGTTAACACGGCCGTAGTGAAGATGACATAGTATATCGGCGTCACTATCGACGTGTTGAATATATCCAGAGCCCTGTTTAAATAGTTGATCTGCGTGCTCACGCAGACAATAAGGCTTAGCAGCAGAATCCAGGACAAGGGATGTTTCAGCACTGGTTTTCCTGCAAAAAGTTCCTTGATAGCGATGCCCAAACCTTTTACGCAGGAGACCGACAAGGCTCCAATGACAGAGCAAATGGTTATGTACACGAGGATGTTGGTCTGTCCATGGCGAGGCCCCACCACAAATATTAGAATTAAAGACACAATGACAACAAGAGTTGCAAAGACCACAAAACCTGTGAGGGGGGAGAAATAATCTTGTTATTTACGTACACAAGCAAACACACCTTAAAAACACACATCGACAACGCTGAGCTTAAACGGAAGAGTTCAGGGCGTTTCTCATTACTCCTCCAACTCCTCCAAGTTGAAATACTTTGAGAATGAGCTCACTAAAACAGAGCATGAGACTCGGGGACATTGTATTACCTTCACCGTTCTACTGGCAAGATGAGTGCAGCATGAGGTGGTTAGATGGGCTCACACACACTCTCTGAAGTGCAGGTGCCAGTGGATGCCGAGTTGTGTCTGAATGCTCTCTAGGGAGAGGCCTTTTGGGAGGCTGCTACATTCATCGGCAGATTTTCAATAATCAGGTAATTCTTTAAGATGAGCTTTTAAATCTCTGTACTGGCTCTTTCCCTGTGCTTAAAGCGGGAATCATCTTTGCATATATGGCCTTTTGCAGATGTGTAGCTCCAGGTGCCTCGTCTTCCTCGTAAGCATCGGAGCTAATCTCCAGGATTGCACTTCTCAGCAGACACCCCACCCCAGCACCTACTCTTTCATTATAAGGACAGCTCAAAGGTGGGCTTCAGAGACTGACACACTTCCATCAGAATCTATAGAAGTTGTGTTTATCTGCCCACATTTAAACTGTCATCTCAGTCCTTCACATCACGAGACTTTGCTCAAGGCCAGTCAAGTCCACTGGCATCACGCAAAGCTCCCTATAGAACAACGATGTCACAGAGGTCAGATCTCTGCCCCACCGTGCCAACACGAAGCAGACAGAGGTGACCTGCCACAATTTGAAAGCAGCAGCGATGGAACTGCAATAAAGAAGTTTTGGGCTGCCGAGGCGTCAAGGCAGGTTTTTTTCCTTACCTGGGTCACCTAGCTTGTGGGACATTTCATTCAAAGTTTCCACTTCCTCCTCTTGTGGAGCGTGAATGACCATCACAGTTGATCCCAGTATACTTAGCAAACACCCTATTTTTCCATGTAGGTTCAGCTTTTCATTTAAAAAGAAGGATGACAGAATGGCACTAGAAGGAAAAAAAAATAAATGCAGCAACAAACATGGACTTAATCCCTCATTAATTTACTCCTCAACTTACGGGTTCTGCACACTAGCATACCCAGAGTGCAGCCTTTGGTGAGCCAGAACACTATTAACATCCATAAATAGTTACGGTAAATTTACCAATTGAGCGTTTCCTTAAAATAGCTACAGAGTTGATTATCTATCTCAAGATACTTCCTATGGAGAGGACTACCTGTTAATATTTGGCATCTTTCCCCAGAACCCCTTTTTTATGCTGCCCCCCAAAACTCTGTACCTAAGCACTTGTAAAAATTATTTTTACAAGACAAAAATCTTTAATCAGGAATTAAAATCTACTCTGTTACCTACAACCTGTTTTTGAAATGCAGAAGATGGCAGCTTTTCACAGATCAAGGATGCAGANACTGGACACAATACTCCAGATGGGGTCTCACCAGGGCAGAGTTGAGGGGGAGGAGAACCTCTCGCAACCTACTAACCACCCCCCTTCTAATACACTCCAGGATGCCATTGGCCTTCTTGGCCATGAGGGCACAGTGCTGGCTCATGGTCATCCTGCTGCCCACCAGGATCCCCAGGTCCCTTTCCCCTTTCGAAGCGGTTACTTCACATTTGGAGAAACAAAGTTCCTCCTGATGTCTATAAGCACACTTTATGGATAGTTAAGCACAAGCCACATTGATCACAGCATAACTCAGTGACGCATTTTTAAATAAATATTTTACTTCTCTCTGAGAACCCACGGTGCTGTTAGTGTTTCTTACCTTACAAGAACACTGAGAGCTCCCAAAGGAGTCACTAACGTAGCTGGTGCAAAAGCGTAGGCAGCAAAGTTAGCTACTTCACCAGCTCCCACTGCAGAGTAATTAATAATTTCAAGAAAAAAAGAAAAGAAAAAGGAGTTAGGCTGTCTTACACAACAGACTTGAGAATCAGTGCAAGTGTTTTTGCAGACAGAAACACGCAGTAAGGGAACAATGGAAAATTCCAATTATAGCACTGGGCTAACAGTACTAGCAGAACACCCCCCGCCCCCCTCCCCTGCTATTATATTTTAAAACCAGGCTCGGGGACTAGAACAAGTATTAAAATTCATTCAGCCAAATTAGAAGGTGTTTTGCTTTGGTGTCTATGTTGCAGCTCTCCAGCCTGCCAGCTCCAGTCACAAACTTCTGCACAGAGAAATCCACAACATCAGGATACAGGGCAATCCACACATTCAGCAATAGTTACCCAAACACAGCCAGTAAAAGCTGGGAAATTAAGCGATGGCAAAAAAAAAAAAAAAGTCCTTCAGAAAATAGATATGATCCCAAAATATGCTTCCCTCTAAAGAATCCTGTACATCTAAGTGCTTCTCTGCCAAGACAAAAACCAGAATGCATATGCTAGTGAAGAAATACAAGACCACCACCATCTGCCTAGTTCCCCTGCCCAAAGGGGGCAGTTAAATAAGAGAACGTCTGGTGTGAGAGAAACGACATCAAAATCATTAGAACTGCACCCATCAAATCACCAGAGAACATCTCCATACGCTGCAGAATCCCCACCTCCTTTCCTGTTAGCACTGCTGGCACAGTTATTTCCTCAAATTCCGTGACGCAGATTGCATTTTATATCAACTGAAAGATCTCTTTGATACTTACTTGAAAGAAGTCCAGCCCACCACAGCCACTCCTTGAGGTATGCGTGACCACCTTGGCCTGAAGGATGGAAAGAATGTTTGCTACTCCATCAACACACAGCGACAAAACAGGGAGCCCCATGGCTGATAACATTGCCGTAACACAATCGGGGACTGGGAGGGACCTTGAAAGATCATCAAGTCCAATCCCCCAACATAACATAAAATCATTTTTGCAGCTCATGCCCTTAAAAACAGGGGCTGCCTCTTCATGCTTGGCCTTTATAGTTAGAGGGGTTGAAAGAAAATCTTCACGTTTCCGATGTGCCTATGCCTCCTACAGCTGCCTTTGAAAAGGAGTGATTTTGTTTCTCTTGCATCAGGAATGGCACTGATGGCCCCATCTGCATTACCCTAAATAACAGTTCTTCCAACTCATTGTGAAGACATGCAAAGGCAAGTTAGGTGCCTCTAGTGGGAATGCCCCTTTGTAGAAATGGAGTGTGGCTTGTGTGGTCGATTACCATACAAGCAGCTGTGTGAAATCCAGTCACGCTTTCCCATTCCCAACCAGGGAGTGTGAATTACTCACAATTATCTCAAGATCAACCATCTTTTAGAAGCAAAGGGGACGGGTACCAGAATAGAAATACTCAGATTCCCCCCTTCTGAGTCATCTGAAAATGCTGCAACCGTTCTATCTAAATCTACCCTCTTTCCATTTAAAACCATTGCCCCTTGTCCTGTCACTACAGACCCTGGTAAAAAGTCCCTCTCCATTTTTCTTTTAAACCCCCCTTTACATTTCAAAATGCTACAATAAGGTCTCTCCAGAGCCTCTTCTTCTCCAGGCCAAAAAACTCCAACTCTCAGCCTGTCCTCAGAGGAGAGGTCTCCAGCCCTCTGACCATTTTCATGGCCCACCTCTGGCCTCCTTCCAACAGCCCTGTGTCCTTATCTTGGGAGCCCCAGAGCAGGAGGCAGTACTCTAGGCGGGGTCTCATGAGACCAGAGTAGAGGGTCAGAGTCATCTCCTTAGACTTGCTGGCCACGCTGCTTTTGATGCAGCCCAAGATACGGTTGGCCCTCTGGGCTGCAAGCGCAGATTGCCAGCTTGTGCCCAGCTTTTCATCCACCACTACCCCCAAGTCTTTCTCAGCAGAGCTGCTCTCAATCCCTCTGTCCCCCAGCCTGTACTGATACCGGAAGTTGCCCCAGCCCAGGTGTAGGACCTTGCAACTTGGCCTTGTTGAACCTCGTGAGGTTCATACAGGTCCATTCCAGAAGCCTGTCCAGGTCCCTCTGGATGGCATCTTGTCTTTCAGGCGTGTCAACCACACCACTCAGCTTGGTGTTGTCTGCAGACTTGCAGAGGGCAGCACTTGATGCCACTGTCTTTGTCATTGATGAAGCCATTAAATAGCATTGGTTCCAGCATGAACCCTTGAGGGTCACTACTTGTTATATGCAGTTATTGCATGCAATTTTTAGTTTTCTAGAAGAATCTCATGATACTCAAAGCTAACATTCTCCTAAATTCACTCCTTCAGGACCACGGATTTAGTTAAGAATGCTTCTTCCAACCCCAATTTCTAAGTACGACTTAACAGTCAGGCAAAGAAATCCTTCAACAAGTGTCCCTAGAGGGCATTACATGCAAATTAAATGGTGTGTGTAACACAGTTAGGTGTATCTGACACCAGAGGAAAAAAAAACAAACACATCAGCTCTACAGCTTAGGTTTCATATGCCTGCAACAAACAAAAAAGTTCAAGAAGATCATGAGCTTATTAGTATTCCCTCAAAAGGGAAAACTTACACATCAGCAAATTTCTTAAAGGAGTATTTACCTGCTCTCATGGAGCCTTTCCTAGCCAAGCGGAGAAGGCCTTTCTTTTTCAGGATGAAACTTCCTCCAATGAAAATGCTGGAACTCATAGCCAACACCAGACCAATACAGAAGTCATATTTCCCCCGAGTTTGGCTCATCTCGTAAACCCCTAAAGACTGTCACATTGATCAACGAACAGCAGAACTTCTGGTACTCAACACGAGACGATGCAACACTGAAACCTGAGCAAAATAAACACAGCAGAATTAGCCTGCTAGAAATACAGACCACAGAGGAAAATCTTAACAGCTTATGGGACTGGTTCTCCCGTGAACAGTCTGTCATGAGTGTTTAAACAATTGACAAAGGCCATCTTCAAAGCATGTGTAAGCTTGAACCGTGCCTGAGTGACTAGTAAGTTTCAAAACCCAGAAAGGAGGCCTTCTGACATGGCATATAAAAACCAAAACCTGAACACCTCAAAGTTCTTTGAAAAAAGTTAAGGAAAATTTAAAGATGTGTCATGTCTTTTTCATTTCATTAAATACACAGATCTATGTCTGACACACCATGTAACCGACGACGCTGATCAAACAGCTACTTACATTGAAATCAGTTTGTGAGAGAGTTTGAGAACAGCCACAGCGCTTCTTCCATAGAAATTCACTAGAAAAATGAAAAGGAAGATAAGAATTGGGTGTTTAATCATATAGGGATATCCCCAGGACAAACAAGCTTGAGATGTATGCACATGCATTTATCCTCTAACAAACAGGGTATCTGGAACAAGAAATAGGGCATCTGCTTGTTGTCATACTCTACAGAGAATTTCCTGTACCTGTATGGAGCATCTTTTCAGCTCAGCTACAGTAATTCTTGAGAGTTTACAGTCTATGATCTTTCACCTACCCTAAGACCTATGATCTTTCACCTACCCTAAGACTCCAAGTGTAGTTAGATAAGACTTTCAACAAGAGCTTAGGCACAGATAGACAGTTTTAGGCTAGAAATCATGATTTTTACATGGTTGGCCTCCAGCTTAAGAAGATGTATCTCAGTGCACCTTTTCTCCTGTTACATGCTGCAACGAGGAAACCCTGGATTCTATCTAACGCACAAGACTTTGAACCTAAGCTATCTCCATAAATAACTGAAGAAAAAAATTGCTTAAAGCATTTTTGAAGCAATTAAACTCTATAGTATGAGGGGAAATGGAAACTATTTTTAGGCTTTGATTTCAAGATAATTCATAATTATGACAATACAGAGAACTGTTCTAAAGGAAGAAAACATCTATAGATCAAACAATTCAGGTCCCTATGCAATTATTTTCCGGCTACTGAGAAGTGAGGCACATGACGCAGGTTGCATTAACAACCTTCTGATGTAAAAGGAAAAGGGGGCAAAGAAAACAGAGGGAATAACAGAGTTCTACTTTGGTGCTTATCAAAATCAGAATACTGTGATACAGCAGCAGGTTTCCCAAGCAGGAGCACAGTGCTGGTGTGAAGACACTGCAATATCAAGTACCCTCTTGCCCAGGCTCCACCAGACAGATGCACCCACTGGAAGTGCAGAACTAGAGAATCATATCCTGATCTGCCACACCAGCACACATGCCCAATTCCTGCACTGTTTTCTCCTAATACTACCCTTCTCTGTACATTCTTGTTTCCAACTATGATTAATTTGCTACACTCCAAGGAAAAAATGTAGCAGAGAACTATAGGTAGGTTAATGTTAAAACTGAACACAGATCCTTTTACTTGCACCCAGTGAGGCTGTGAAAAAGAACAGAAAACCAGCAGTCAACGTGCCACTATTCAAAGTGCTGCAAAATCCACAGTTCAAAATTCTCAAATCCTCCCCCCTTAACCCTTGCATAGCCATTTTTAACATCTTATTTTGTAGGGGGGGGAGGGGGGGGAAATAAGTAGATATACTGCAAGGGTCTGCTTACATGTTCTAGTAACTTTTAAAAATAAACCTAAATAGATTCTTGCATGATAAAAATCACCTACCAAACAAAACTAAAAGACAAATCATTAGTAAGGGAGTCAGACCAGAACAAGCCACCTCACCAACTGCATCAAATATTTCTCAGGATTTGAATTCAAAGCAAGACTTTCAGTCCCCTGAAGAATAAATGTGGTTTTTTAATGCAACAAAAAGACATCAAGGGACTTCAACTGCTGTCTCTACCACCTTTTCTAGTGGTCAAAACAAACACTGTTCAGGTAATCCAGCTCAGAGTGTCCTCACTCCAGCTGGTGCAAAATGTGATACTGGTATAGCATCACCTTGGGGAGGGGGAGTTCTTTTGCTGAAGTTTTCTACTCTACCAGTGTTTTCAACAGTTGCTACTCTAGTTATATTGCTAATGGGAGTACTTTTACTAGGGTAGCATTTTACTAAAATAGAACTCGCCTTACTGGCAAACCCACCCCCCCCCCCCCTGCCCCTCCCTGGCCTGCATAGCTTCACCTACATGAGAACATCTCTGACCGAGGTTAAAACCATCACTTCGTCCCATCCCAACATCTCCTCCCCACTGCATTTCAGA
>VZTM01033732.1:46027-58748 GCA_013400555.1 Jacana jacana | reverse complement strand
GCCTTTTCTCTGCTGGCTCTATTTTATCTCACCAAGAGACGCATTTCTGCCAACTCAAGTCATTTCCCCCTCCTCCAGTTTGGAGTTATAAAACAAGCTTCCAAATAACATAATGGGGCTCCTACTCGCTCAGAGTAGTCCCTTCAGAATACTACATTTTTAGGATTCACTGTTCATGATTATTGCTGCTATCAGAAGGGCTTATGACATTCATTTTAAATGCAAATAAAGGCTGAGTTTTAAGGTAGCGTTAATCCAAGTCAACAAAACACACCACAGGAGTGGACGGTACTACCCCCCATTAATCAACACCCACATTCCTGTCAGCCAGCCCCAAGCTACATTCATGTTTTCTTGATAAGTGTCAGGACCTTTTTCAAATGCTGTCTCGTAATCACACTGGGTATTTGTGTTGGTTTCAAGAGACACTCTGAACCAGAGATGTTGAGTTCCACTGTCCCCTTCCATTTTTGTGCTTACACAGAAACTGACATTCAATAATTTTCAAGCTTTTTTACAAGTTTTTTGACTCATGATATCTTAACTACCAAATGTAAGTACAATATGAAAATTAAACTATTTCTTTCTTTGACATTCTCTAAATGGTTTGAACTGAACAGTTCAGAATCGTTCCAATCTTCACTTAAGCTAAGTACTACTTGTCCAAATATTATTGCTGAACTGTTTGTATAGGTCTGTGAATTACTGGATCTGAGTGTATATCCCTGTTGGTCATCTGAAACCCGGCACTCGGAATGCCTGTGCTTTTTCAGTCTTGAACCCTGTTTTCCCACGTTACAGGAGCATTGGTCCATCTCTTCTTGAGCTATGACAAATCTCATGCTCTTTCTTCAATTTCTTTTTTCATGGTCTCTGCTTATTAGCTACTTCACAAAATGTTTTCCTGTATTTAGTCACTTAACTAGAATCAAGAAAGGTATGCTGGACTGCTTTAAACAGATCTCACAAAGATTACTTCTCCCCATTAGGACTATGGGTTTTATTGGAAGCTGTTAAAGCATCTAAGAGTTTCAGTTAAGGTTTGTAAATTCTTCCAAAGACACGTGGTTCCTTCTGGATGCGTTGCCTGTTTAGAATTTGAATACAGCCCAATATTATAGACAGTGAAATGAAAATATTTAGCCGGTATAGGCCATCTGAAACAGATACATTCACATTTATGCAGTATTTTTGGATTACAAAGGCACTGAAATAGTTCTGAGCTGCTTACAAATAAGCCACCAGTTAGGCAATGAATCTGTGCATCATTTCCACATCCTTCACAGTCTTTCTGTCTGCTCCCAAATAAAAACTCTCAGATGAATGTGGTATGTCTTAATGCATGTAAGTTACAAAGAAAAATACGTATCTGGACACTACCATCAGCTAATAAGTAATTAGTGAAAGACTTTTAAGGGTCCACTGCTCTGTATAAAGAATTCAATTTAAAACTGCCCAGTGTCTTCACTGCATGGCAGACTAAGTTACCGAGACAGTCACTAAAAAGGACAAATCTGCAATCTGTGCGTCAACCAACATTTGTTTCAGAAGTCACAGCCTTGACGGTGAACACATTGCTATATAAAGGTTAACAAATTGTTCCACTCACTTTTTCTCCCCCCTATATTTTAAGGTATACATCACTCGTGAAAGGTGTCAGATTGAGTGCATTAGAAACTGATGTTCTCTGCCCACAGAAACAGTACCTCCGAAGCCACAAAACAAGCTTTCACACCCAGGTCTGTCAGAATATCCCTCCACCTTTTCTGATGAATTACCTTTTACAATAAGGAAATACATCGGTCTCTATGCTCACTCAATCAGTGGTTCCAATTAAGGTCATTTGTTGTGTTGACTGGGGTACATGGACAACTGTTCCTTTGAAACTGGATGGAGGCCTCCAATTCATTTCACGTAGGCCACCAACTTGTCAGAAGGTGATTACCAACCTGAATGATATTTGAATCAGTGACCTAGAAATGAAAGGCTCTGCATCCTTCCCTGAGCCATCCAGTTTCCCCTCAAAAAATACTTTAATCTGTTTTCATGTTAGGTTTATTTAAGTCCCCGATATTGAAATTGAATTCCTTGAAGACTTGTATAAGAACAATTCCAATAGATACTGTGGTGAATCCACAAGCCATTCCCAAGAAATCTACCACTCCTACATTACTCCACTCCCTGAAAAGGATGGCTGAAGCCAGCAGGACTAGGGTGGTAAACACAACATAGTAGATGGCACCAAACACAGAGGAGTCGAAACATTCCAGTGCCTTATTGATGTATCTGAACTGAATGATAATGCTACATCCTAATACTGCCAGAAGTACCAGACAGAGGTACAGAGCCCTTTGACTTGAGGGGTTATTGTGAAAGATATCTTGAGCAGCCAGCCCAATGCCTTTTGTGCTGGGGACAGTGAAACTGCCCAGCAGAGAGCAAATACTGATGTAAACCATGATATTAGTAGGTCCATGAGCTGGTGCTATCCAGAAGATAAGCAGGAGAAGCATTAGCAGCACTACGCAGAGATAACCCACGAAAACTGGAAAACAAAAAGAAAACATGACAATAGCAAGGTGAGAACTCCTGGTCTTCTAAAGATCTGAGCAGGCAAATCATGCCATACCAGTGAACTTCATGTATACACCATCATTAAGACTTGCTATTGAATATAGATCCAAATCACTAAGGTTTTAGAGATGATGGGGGCATCTGCAACTGATTATGTTGTCATGTTCTCTGTTTAAAACAAATCATCGTGTGTTGCATCTGAACTGGATTTGAAATGGCTTTTTCTCCCCTCATTCTCTCTCCCATCAGGATTACACTCCTTAAAGCCCACTGTGACACAGCAGAGAGAACACCTCATTGATAACCAGTTCAATAAAGTGTGGTACGTGGATCCAGCAAAGAGCTTCAACATAAAGTCAGATCCTATTAAGGTGAGTAGGGGGGGCTGGAAGAACTGGGAGGCTGTGTCATTTACATTACAGCATCAATACACAGATTAGACTGGTGAGAAACATTTTGTGCTTTACAGTTTTAAGGAAATATATTTCTAATTCATTTTAAACAGATTAAAACAGTAAATTTAACCTGGGGGGTCTGGTTTTTGTTCTTTGTCTGCAAATTTTTTGGATAGCTGACGTTATTAGGTTTGAGTTTCTCTCTCTTAAAGCCATTAAAGGAATAACAATAGTCGGCAGTTTAGCTCTTATGCAAGAAAAATAAAAGGGGTCTGGCATTTATTACCAGGAGTATGGGTGTCCTCCAGGACATTCTCTGTGCAAAAGACCAGGCATTTCAGCATACGCCTCAACAGAGTATTTCTACACACCTTTATTGTGCAAAGAAATCTGCTTAGAACATAACTGGTATCAAATATAAAGCTTTAATTTAAAAAATAATATTTTAATAAGTAACATTTAATAAAATTTTAATAGTAAGAACAAAAGACATTCAGCCTTTTTTGTTTTGCATAAGACAAGTTGAGATCTTAGACTCATACCGTTCATCTCTAAGTAGCAAGGTAGTTTTTTTAGCAAATTCCAAGTTCAGATTCTGAGCTTGCTGTGCAGGATAATGTTTTCAGGAGTATCCTTTTTGCACACATATATATCAACAAACCTCACGAGTTCCAGTAAGAGCAAGGCACAGTTTTACCACACAAAAGCTACACCGGTTTGCCTCTGTCACATCACGGTTTCCCCAGGAGTGAATTTTCCTGCCTTCCTCCTGCATGCTCTTGATCAATCCCACAAAATCATTCTGAGTTAATAAAAGAACAAAGTACCTGGATTTGTAAGCTTCTCTTCAAGCTCAGCCTGAGTCGTTACACTCTCGGACTTTGGGGAATGGATGATGAGAACAACAGAGCCAGCGCAGCTCAGCAAACAGCCCAGCTTGCCAAGAATGTTCAGTTTTTCTTTCAGTAAGTAAGAAGCTAAAATAGACCTTTCACAAAGAGGAAGAAAATTAAAAGTTTGACTACATCCTGTTATTAATGCTCCAGCAGTGATGCGCCACGTGAATTTCCCTCTTAAAGAAATAGTATCAAATGTTGGTGGATCCTCAAAATGCATTTGTGACTTATCTTAGGAAAGATTCATCCAGTCTCAGTCCTACTCAATCCTTGATGTTTCATCTCAGGAAACAAAAGCCCCAAACAAACAACAAAAACCCCAACCACAACACCCCCACCTCCAAACAAACCACCCCTCAAACCGGCACCTGAGGCAGGTACATCCCCATTACCAACTGGGTGAACTGTCACAAAGCCCCATTTGATAGGTGCCACGCAGTCAGGAGATAGAAGTGGCCTTTGGTTACAAAGATCACAGGGCTCAGCTCAGACCAAACCACACAAAATTATGCAGCCTAGGGTAAAATAATAGATGCGCTTCATTGTGTGTAAAACTGAAGACAAGAAGCACACAGGAAGCAATTTTCACTCTGAAGTAGATGGCCAGTGCAGTCAGATACACAACTGGGTAAACAACAGTAGGCAACAAAGAAATCTTGAGGCAATGCACAGCTTTGTTTTTAAATAATTGTACTTTTTCACTGCAGAAGTTTCACAGTTGTAGTTTAACTAGTCACAAAAACTTCAGCACATATTAAACTTCTTTCAGGAACACTCACTGCCTTTTTGTCCCGACACCCCCTCCCACACACAGCCATGAACACAGCATTCAAGAAGCTGTGGGCATATATATGCAAGGGACTCTCTTGCTTCAGGAAACGGGACTAAATCCAATTACATGAAAATCAGCATCGAAAACCACGTGTGGGCTGATAGCAGGGGAGAGAAAGAATGTGAGACAATAGGAAAGATCTACATAGTAAGGGAATTGTGAATAAGAGAATAGGCAGAAGAGTCTGGAATAAGCACAGTAAAAGGGAAAAGAGGGGAAAAAAAAAAAAGGTATGTTGATCTGTTCCAGACCATAGTGACAGTTAATGCAGAAGATACTCAGGAACCCCTTTCTCCTCATTCTTCCCCCTTCCTCCTAGCCCGCCTCCCGCCTCCCTCTCCCCCCACCCCCATTTTCCTGGTGAAAACAGGAATAGGTGACAATGGTGACATCATTATATATAGGTGACGTCATTAACACCCATAAGCCTGACATCTTCTCAGCGGACCTTTAGTGACTACTGAGTCTATGTGGCATTTTATTAAGTAGTAACAACATTCAGATAAGAACACAAAAAGCAAACTCTTACCCAAATGGAACGCCGAGAGCTCCCAAGGGTGTCACTAGCACAGTCGGGACTGCAGTGTAGGCCAAGAAATTCCCTATTTGACCCAGAGCCACTGTCAAGAGAAATAGAAATAAGCCGTTAAATCCCTTTGTAAAAAGAAGCAATGCAAACTTGCCCCATACTGGAAAGCAGATGTTACAGATTTGCTTGGCTCTGATAATTTTGCACTTAAAACAAAGCGGCTGGAATTTTTCTGTGGTTTTATATTATATTTTAATATAGGATTTATATTTGCCACACAAGAAGATTCAAGAATGCACAGTAAATAATCTCACTTGCAACTTCTCTTAATTGAATGTAAACAAGACTATGAATTAGAAACACTCACGCATTACACTCAACTATTCATGAGGAGGGCTAAAAGTATATATGGTATAGTATATATAATATATAATAACCCATTATTTCAGCTTTAGAATGTGCATACAACCAATACAAATGTATTTGGTTATAGTTCCTAACAGCAGTGTTACCTTGAGGGGTGGGAAATAAGGACAGTATTGAGAAAAAAAATCGAATTCTGAAATACTAAGCACATGTATAAAGGCTCTTCAATATATAGTAGAGCACATCAAGTTTTCACAACTCTGTATAACATCAGAAGTAATTCCTGACTGCTATAGAAAGAACGGATCCCTGACAAATCACATTACCGGCATCACAATCTTGGGTTTTTTCTTCCCCCAATAAAAGCAAATTCCGAGACGTGCCACGCTATTGCACATCACAGCTGTGATGATAAACAACTCATGCCTTCAAGTTTTCAGTTAAAGATGAAAAGCTGGATGGTTTTGCAAGTGCTGGCAAGTTCATAATAGGTCAACATGATGCCTTCATAGTTACAGGGTCTGTGGCAACTGGCAAGAACCTTGAGATTGAACACAAATTACACACATCTCAAATTTCCAGTTGATTTTAAGAGCCATTATCAGCATTTAAAAACATTTCAAGAATCCAAGCTGTCTTTATGCTCAGGTTGGCATTGCCTCTGACTATCAAATATCATTACCATCATCCAGTTCTTTACATCTGCGAAGCACTGTGCAAAAATTCATTAATTTACCAAATTAGCTCACATTATCAGTAGAGCCGAAGACCTGTGTAACCTACAGGAAACATGAAAGAGACAGACAAACGTATCAAAACTGCGGAGTGTGGCAAAAATATATTCATTCGATTCACTGAGGCTTTCTCTACGTGCAGGAGTGCGGCAGAGAAGTTAATGAGCAGCATTTCTTACAGCCCAAGAGTCAGTGATGGTCTCCCTGCTCCTGGGAACCAAGTAACTCAGCGATCCGCCTCGGGCTTGCTTTCTAGCAGATGTATGTAGCAACTTTGGCATCATCTTCAAGGCATCTGAAAGCACTGGGACAGATCTTGCACAGTGGATGGGGCACAGCCAGAACACTGTTTTTCTGCTGATTACACATATTTCCAAGTGACTCTGACAAGAGGTTGCTTTTTTATTTTGGAGGTCAGGTGCCTTAACTTTCTGTTGGAGGAGCCCTAACAGATGGCAGCAACGCTGATCTCTAGGTCTCTGAAGCTTTACTCAAACTGCACGTATCATAAGGCAACCGAACTTACCAGAGGTTTTTGGTATCGCCAGGGAGTAATAGTAACAGTCTCCACCACCACCACCGGACCAGGAATAATTAAGATCAATCAAAAAACCACGTCAGTAACAGTCACCATCTATCTGATGTTGAGGACCTTTGCTGCCAACCTATTCAGTCCTCTCTGCATAGAAATTCCTCTCCAGATACATCAATGCTGTAAGACATGGCTTCAGTAAATCAAGGCATGGCTTGAGCTCTTGAAGGCACACCAAGCTCTAAACTTGCTAAAGGAGTACCAATATCCCCAAAGTTACTACAACACAAAATCTGATGCTCGCTGACATGTCCATATTAGTAAGAGGACCAGGAGTAGATCTGTACAGCAAAAGGTGTCAGCTCTACGCGTGTCAGGGGGTTTATTTCAGACTAATGTCAGCCTGCTCCCACGGCCTGGAAGTCTATTTGGAGCTGATGTGCATGAGGCACATTCCTAGAGTGCATCTTCAGCCTAGCTTCATCTTAAAGTCCAGTTCAGGAGCTCCAGCACTGGTCCACAAGATTCACTTCACAATGTGTTCCTCATCCGCAATAAAACTAACATAGATGCACCTGCTATAAAAAACAGCCACATCCATGATATTATCAAAACCTTCACTGAAACTAATTAATTAGCCAGTTAATTAGTTTAATGCCCATTGAAATACCTGCGCACTACAGCAGGTAGACAAAGTCCCTTAGCAGAATCTGTGGCCCTTGCTTCAGCCTTCAGTCCTCCAGCACATCCCCAATGGTTAGGTAGCGTTATGCTGAGTCAGCATGCCAACACAGACATCCCTGTTCACCATCGGAACAAATATTGTGGAAACAAGTTGATAGAGTTGATGTGGGCTTTGTTAGCCATCCAAACACCAAATCCCCTGCTTGAGAAAATTATGTCAGCTGTTACCATTTCATCCAGATAACTGGGGATATTGCTTATTCCCCAAACATCGCCTTTCTCTGCATCCCATGGGGGCCACCTGGCCCTCACTATTGCTCTTTCTGACTCTGTTGCAATCCTGAATCCATAATAACCTTAAGCAATTCTTCCCTCGGTGCCTTTGTAAACTTACTGAGGCTTTGTTTTGAAATACCTGCATCGAACTACTGGACAAAAGCCAACTGATACCATTCCCTTCAGCTATTTTGCCTTCATTCAATTCAGTCAGCTCTTTTAAGCATGAAATCATTCTCTCTGATTCACCAAGATAAATGCCTGTAATAAAACCTCTCTTATTTTAACTCCTTCTGCTTGGAAATTTAAGATGGGAGCCTCATGTGTGATAAACAACAGTGATTAATGCACAGATTTATTGCTACTTAGGCAATAGTGATCCTGGCAGAGGAGGGAGCTGACAAAGAACTACTTAAACTCAGGTTAAATTAGCTGAGGACTTTCCTCTGAAGCTCTGTTGGCTTCTACACTTGCTGTGAACTTTGTCAAATCAGTTTCCATGAGTTTTGCACAGCCTGAAGACAACAAAACCAGAGACTTACCTTGCTGCCATGAAACAAGGGGCTCAACTGGACTCATATAGTTCTCAGAAACAGCACAAGAACTTTTCCAAATTGTTCACAAAAGGCTGGATTAGAGTCTAAAAGTGTGATTTTAAACTCATGGGTAGAACTAGGGCTGAACTGCAGGAGGAGAAAGTTAACTGCTCCCCCTGCTCTGGATTCACATCAGATTGAATTTAGTACAGAGAGTGAACTTAGGAAAGTTTACAAAGATACCAAGAGTGAAATTACACTGATCTCCTATCAGCACTACACAAGGCTTCACATTAACCTTGCAGATTAAAAGCAAAACTGAAACTGTATCTGTCAAACTAGAAATCAGAAAGGATTTTTTTTTTTTTAATTGAGGCTGGCTAAGTGCTTTCTGATCTAAAAAACAACATGTGCTCAATGAGCCCTTTTGTGCAGAGTGACCATTTCTTATTCAGCTTTGACTTTTATTAAAATCCGAGCTGACCAGCACAACCCAGAGACACAAACCGTGCAGGAACCCAGAGTCAGAGCAGCATGTGGCTGCCAAGGGCTGCAAGTACCAAACAGTTTGGGACGATGCCTGACTTGGGATTGTCCCAGGTCTTCGCCTTCTCAAATGCCATTAGACACAGAGACTTTACTAAAGGTGGGATGTTTCTGAGGGCTGGGGAGCTTGTGATACGTGAGTGTATGATTCAAGATGAAAGCCCAGGTTTTGTGATGTCTCATTTCACCATCTAACTGCAACTTCTGCCTTCAGGGGAAAAAAAAATTAAATCTAACCTTTTAAGATACTTACTTGCGATAGTGCCAGACCACCATACTATGTCTGTTAAGTATGAAGTACCTGAAAGAAGAAGTATAAGAAAATGTATTAGAAAAGTATGAAATTGCAATATTGGAACTATGAAATAGAACAATTTCAACAGTCTCAGCTATTGAGGACCTTCATCTTAATGCTGTTCTTCAAGGCAACTCTGAGTAGGAGGAAAACAAGAGAGAAGGTACTCAGATTTGGCCTAAGGGTCCAAGTTGGACCTTAAGACAACATATTCATCAGAAGTTCTGGTTTCCTATCTATGGGACACTAACAGTGTATTATTTAGAAGAATGTCCAAAATGTCACTGACTGCTTCTGAGGGTGCCATTGAAACCAATCGACACTAGAACTGCTATTAGGAGAATGGGAACCTTTGGAAACAGAACACGACTTGGATGAATTCATTTGATAATATAATATTTGGGATTGTTTAGTTTGTGGAAGAGGAGGCTGAGGGGAGACCTCATCACTCTCTACAACTGCTTGAAAGGGCACTGTAGAGAGGTTGGTGCTGGTCTCTTCTCACGGGCAATTAGTGACAGAACAAGAGGGAATGGCTGCAAGCTGCAGCAGGGTAGGGTTAGGCTGGACATTAGGAAAAAGATTTTCACAGAGAGAGTGGTCAGTCAGTGGAATCAGCTGCCCAGGGAGGTGGTGGAGTCACCATCCCTGACTGTGTTTAAGAGTAGATTGGATGTGGTGTTGAGGGATCTGGTGTAGGGGAGAACTTGTAGAGTAGGGCTGATGGTTGGACTTGATGATCCCAAGGGGCTCTTCCAACCTAAATGATTCTATGATTCTATGAATATAGCCTCAACAAAATTTTATTGGAGAAACTGTAGCAGAGAAATTCTTTTGACACACGGTTTTGGCAGTACCGTAGCATGGACTGATCCTCCTGCCTTTGAGCATTGAAAAGTGCTGTGACCAAGGCCTCTGAATTCCTGGAGAGCATTTCAGAGGGAGGAGTAAAAACTCTGGATTGTCCCTTAGTGTCTCCTCAACTCAAGGATGATTATTGTCATTGTGAGATTATAGACTCATGCGTTGAGGGAGCCTGTGCACTGTATTTTATCAGCTCTGCTTCTGTACAACGTCAAGGCCAATGACTGCTTAGTAAACTAAAGTCTGGCCTTCACCGAGCGCGACCTTGGCATCACGTTCTGCTCTTTCATTCTGCTCCTCTTTCTAGCAATTCAGCTCTGCCTGTATTTGGGAAGATGCTCTCTCAAGACCCTGCTGGAGCAACAGGCAATATCATACCTACTCTGAAATCCCAAGTGAAAGAAAAAGACAGTAATCTATAACTCTGGAGGCATATAAAATATTAAGCACTTGGAAATCACACTATGTAGTTGAAATGCGATGGAAAATGACTAATGAAAATGGCCAGCTTTAGAGTGGGTGTTATCGTTTTCCTAGGCTTTTGTTATTGCATATAAAATAAAAACACTGTTGGGGGCACAAATTATAGAAAATATTGACTCAAGTAAGATAACTTTGCAAAATATTTGTCACCTGCCGCTGATTCTAACTAAGCAGGGATTACTAATTGCATCAATGCTATATTATTGATTCACTAGAGAAGACAGAAAAGACTTGAAGTGCCTCCTTGTTAATTATACAACACCTCCTGGAGCCAATGGAAAAAAGACATCATCTGACACTGATGACCCAACTGCTTGATTCAAGGCAGAACCCCGCTACTTCCCGACGTTAGACAGAGAAGCCCCTGGGTGTCTCCACAGCGAGCACGGCAATAGGAAATACTACGAATCACTCGGCAAGGTGCATAAATAAATATCAGCAACCAGTAATATCTTTAAAACAGGATGTTTTAGAGCTGCCAGTGCTGAGAAGGCAAGCACACACCCAGCACCCCTTTAGCCCAGTGCTCCACTGAAAGCTCTTCAGGAGTAATTGGACCCGGCTGTACTGCAAAATGGAAACTTCTGCAACTGCCTTGGGATGGGAAGTCATTCCTTTCTCCCATGTTTTCTCATTGTTTCCCTTACAAGAGAAAAAAAACAAACAAAAACAAACAAACAAACCAAACCAAAAAGATTATTTGTATTTATGATGCAAATGTGATGTCTCTGTGGACAAGAAAAATGGATTACAGCCATCTTGGAAGGACAGGGAGACTGTGCTTGCAAAACGGCAGTTTGTCTGAGGCCCTTGCCCGTAAGGTCATTACGGAAAAGGCAAAATAAACTTGTTGGATCAGGCTGCCAGCTGGTAGTAACACACAGTTGCAAGCTTGTTCTGCTCCACTGCATCCACCCTGAACATGCTAGATGCAGCAGGCAGTGGAAAGGCACTGCTGCTCTAACACCGATCACCTCAAATACATCTATGCGTATACCTGCATTTACGTACAGAGACAGAGAAAACACCTAGTGTGTCCTGGTCACTCAGAAGGGTTTTCCATAAGAAAGAGTTCCCAGAACCTATGGACACATGCTTGCACACACAGACACCATCATCTCCAAAACAAACAGCTCTTGACTACAGAAATAGAATTAAAAGAACTCAGGCAACCCACGTTTACAACTTTCCCATCACATAAAAGCACGATATTAAAATACCACATTTTCCTATATTCAAAGGATCAAGATGCAACTACCAAATGCTGGTAGGAGGCTGCATGCTTTGGGAAGCTCCACTTTCAGAACAAAACACAGAAAATCTCCATACTCTGCACTTACAGCTCTGTTTCGTCTAAACTGGCTAGACGGCACAGTCAGTTCCTGAATACGCTCATCTCAGAAAACAATAATGAGGTATAGGATTCCAGTAGGAAAAATAAAAGAAAGTAATGATTCTGTGTTCCTGGCGTGCCTGTCTTTACAAAAGGAAGCCACCACGTGACCGATGTAACTTGGTGTGTCCGTCCGTGGCAGAGCTAGAATAAACAAGCGGTAAGATGCTTCGATGCTGTTGATGGCAAGAAACTCTCTGGCCCAAAGAAACGTGTAGGAAAGTCCCACAAGTACAGGAAAACACCACAAGAGAAACCTAGGTATGGGTGCGCACGAGTCCCCAGCGCCGTATTACAGCCCGACAGCCAGACCAGCACGCAGGCCGGAGACAGGGGAAGCTGTTGCTGATGACTACGCTCAATATTACCCCCACTGGTCCCCACCTGCTCTCTTCGCTAATATATCACCTCCCTCACGCCGCGCTCCAGTCATCGACCTCCGATGTCAAGCATGCTTCAGGTGACAAACTAAGGCCGCCCTCCCCCCGTCCAGCCGCCTGGAAGGTGTCCCTTGCTCCAGGTGACAGCGTCGCCCCTCCGGCAGGACCCGGGGGTGCCTGTCCTCCCCACCGCGCCCCATAACCCCTTCTCCTCCCACCCCCGGGCCGGCCGCCGCAGCCGCAGCGCGGCGTCCGCAAGGGGACGGTGTGGCCCCGGGGGAGGCCGGGCTGCCTCCTGGACGGGGATACCGTCCCGCAAGGTGCCGGGAGCGATGCTCCGGCGTCCAGGAAGGCGTTACCGCAGGGGAAACGGGAGACGGGAAGGCCCGGGATCGGGGAGGAGAAG
>VZTM01033732.1:0-45935 GCA_013400555.1 Jacana jacana | reverse complement strand
AGGATGACGTCATAACAATGGCATTTCTCTCCCTTTCCCCCCCATCCCACCCTACCCTCATCGCCACTCTGACGTCACTGCTTTTATGCCGTCGGGTGGGGGGAGAGGGCGAGGCGGCAGCGAGCAAAGAGCTGCCATGCCGATTCCGCTCCCGCGGATGGCAGCGTTCTGGGGCGCGGGCAAAGGGGTCCCCGGCGTGGGGAAACGCGGAGAGGAAGCTTCGGGCTCCGCTGGGAGGGAGCTACGAGCGTCCCTGGGCAGGGGAGCGCGGGAGGACAAGGGGATTTGGGAAGATGTGCAGAGGGATGCAGGACGGTGGGGATGACAGGGATGCTGGAGGACCGGGATGCGGAAGGATGTCCAAAAGAATGTGGGAGGACAGAGGGGCTGTAGTAGGGTCTGCAGAGGGACGCAGTAGGATGGGGAATGCAGGAGGACAAAGGGATGCAAGAAGAATGTGCAGAAAGACATGTTTTGCAAGAGGTCAGAGGGATCCTGGCCAGGGTTTCTGGTGTAGGAGCAGTGCTGCTTTCCAGCACTCTCGCTACCCCTTGGGGTTTTTAAAATCTGTGTTGGCTCCCAGGTCCAGCCAAGAGCATGGTGTGTTGCAGTGGCAGGGCAGAAGCCAGCTGAAGGCAAGGCGGTGGCTCAAGGCCTCTGTTGATGACCCCATCTGTGAGCTGGAGCTGCTGCTCGATCCACCCTGCCGCTTGCTGGGTCCATGTGCTGGGCACAGTCGGAGAATCAGCAAGTGAGCATGTGCCTACGGACTGGCAAAGCTTGGCTACTGCCCGAGGTCATGCAGCTTGCCTGAAAACTGTGAGATCCATAATCCAGCTTCATCCAGCAGTAAATCCCAGAATCTGCATTTATTTCCAGGTAAAAGCTCAGTCTCCCTGAGTGGCCCAGGACAAGGTCACCTGCTCAAAATCACGCGTCTCCCAGCCCCTCTCAGTTATCATTCAGCAACTTCCAGGTTCTGGGAGGACAGGACAGAACAGAAGTCATCCTGCCATCATGGAGAAGGGCTGGAGTCCCTTTGGTAGCAATACTCCTGGGCCACTACAAGTGTCTTTGAGGGAGAACTTAATCTCTCAAAGAATGAAGTGCTGAGCTGAAAGCAATCTTCCTTGCTAGGCAGAAATATTCTGTAGCACATATTTCATTGCAGTTCTTACCATTCCCTGATACGTGTTGAAATAAATCAACCCATAAATGGATTACTGTGGCAATACCCATCAAAGGAAATGGGATATGGCATCTCGGCTTGCTGTAAATGAGCGTGGACGTTTTTTGTCATTTGTAACTGTAGGGCATTCTTCTTAGCATAAACTTTAGCATTCCCAGGAAACATGAATCTAGAGCAGAGGCAAACTCCTTAGGCAGAGAGGAACCTGATGAAATTCAAGAAGGGTAAGTGTAGGGTGCTGCACTTGGGGAGGAATAACTCCCTGCACCAGCACAGGTTGGGGGTCCTGGAGAGTAGCTCTGAGGAAAAAGACCTGGGAGTCCTGGTGGACCAACAGGATGACCATGAGCCAGCAATGTGCCTCTCTGGTCAAGAAGGCCAGTGGCATCCTGGGATGCATCAGGAAGATTGTGACCAGCAGGCTGAAGGAGGTTATCCTGCCCCTCTTCTCTGCTCTGGTGAGGCCCCATCTGGAGTACTGTGTCCAGTTCTGGTCTCCCCAGTTCAAGGACAGGGAACTTCTGGAGAGGGTACAGCAAAGGGCCACAAAGATGATTAGGGGACTACAACATCTCTCTTATGAGGAAAGACTGAGGGACTTGGGTCTTTTCAGTCTGGAGAAGACAGAGGGGGGATCCGATCAACACCTACAAATACTTAAAGGCTGGGTGGCAAGAGGAAGGGGCCAGTCTTTTTTCAGTGATGCCCAGTGACAGGACAAGAGGAAACGGGCACAAACTTGGGCATAAGAAGTTCTATCTAAACATGAGGAGGAACATCTTTACTTTGAGGGTGGCAGAGCACTGGAACAGGCTGCCCAGAGAGATGCTGGAGTCTCTGTCTCTGGAGACATTCAAAACCTGCCTGGACAAGTTCCTTTGCAACCTGCTCTAGGAGGACCTGCTTTGGCAGAGGGGTTGGACTAGATGATCTCCAGGGATCCTTCCAACCCCGTATCATTCTGTGATTGTGTGAAAATGTCTCTCTTGTTAGCATATTTCTCAATTTGCCTACACTGCTTGACGCAGATGTCCTAGGATGGCACAGGAAGGCTGCAATTTACTTTTGTTTAGGTTTAACAGCAAGAAGAGGTAATACATAGTGCAGTATCGCCCCTATTTTCACCTAGGTTGCTTCATTGGGCCATTGTATAAATATTTAACGCTATGGAAGACAATTTCGCCCTTGTGAGACTCACAAGACCTGTGAAACGAGAACACAGGAGGTTCAAGAACAGTTATCCATAGCAACCCTTGGAAACAAAGATAGAGGTGAAGACAAATACAGGCTAATTATAAATACCCATTTCTAATCTATATACAGCCTAGTAACATGTACAGTGAAACTTATTACAGGAAATAATTTATGCTTGCACAGTGGAAAAATGATATATATTTAACAGCCTTTGCATCTAATTATCAGGCAAGTTTCTAAACAAAGCTCAAACCTGACCAATTTTTATACTCAAAATCTCTCTCTGGTGTGGCTGAACCATGACAAAAACAGGTACCAGAGATCTCAAGAAAACACTTTATTTCTCTCTAGCCGTGTAATTTTAATCTCCTAATTGTAAAACTTGTGTGTGGCTTTTCGCAGTACATATTCGGATAGGTAATTCTGGATACGCTTCTGCTTACTTGCCATGTAACAGTTGTACTGTTCTGAAGAATTAATCATAGACTACAATAATAAGCACAGTGCTGATAAATATTACATTTGCAAATACCTTAAAAAACAGAGTCTGACTTCACTAATGTCTTAAAAGATCACTTGATGCAAAAAAATTGGCATTGTCTAGTTTACAAACATTTTGGACCAAAACATAAAGGTACCTTAGATAACAGCTGTTATTGTTACTTGAATGGAAAATAGATGACCTTCCTTAAACCATTACATATATCCAGCAGAAAAACTGCTAAGGTCCACCTAGCCTTCTGAGGCTGTTTCATTGTGATAGCATCATACAACATCTGCTGAAGTTGTGTCATCATGTTTGTAGTACTGTGAAACAACATGCTTTGGGCTATTTTGGCTTTTATGTTGACTTACTGCAGTGTTACTTATGTCACAGCAGTGTGATGTCTCAGAAACATGCAAATTCCAGTTCTGGGCACCTCAACACAAGAGATATCAAGGTGCTGGAGCAAGTGCAGAGGAGGGTAACAAAACTGGTGAATGGCCTGGAGCATAAATCTTTTGAGGAATGACTGAGGGAGCTGGGACTGTTTAGTTTGAGGAAGAGGCAGCTGAGGGGAGACCTCATCACTCTCTACAACTGCTTGAAAGGGCACTGTAGAGAGATTGGTGCTGGTCTCTTCTCACGGGCAATGAGCGACAGGACAAGAGGGAATGGCTGCAAGCTGCAGCAGGGTAGGGTTAGGCTGGACATTAGGAAAAAATTCTTCACAGAGAGAGTGGTCAGTCAGTGGAATCAGCTGCCCAGGGAGGTGGTGGAGTCATCATCCCTGTGTTTAAGAGTCAATTAGATGCAGTGTTAAGGGATATGGTGTAGGGGAGAACTTGTAGAGTAGGGCAGATGGTTGGACTCGATGATCCCAAGGGTCTCTTCCAGCCTGAATGATTCTATGATTGCTCCTGGCAGTATTTTTGCTCTCTTCTCCATTAATAAGGACTTTGTTGAACTGGACAGAAAAGATTGTGTACAGCCTGTGGGCCAATGTTTGGACTTTTAAAGTCCATAGTGGTCTTTGTGAAATAAGATAGCAGCACTGAGCTCTACTGCACTGTAGACGCTGGCTGCAAGACTCCTGGAAACATCCTCTGGAGCTAGGACTAAAAAATGGATGCAATTGAGCTTGTTATCAATGTGCAATTCTTAAAGTCTGGCCTGAGTGAGTAAGAGGAGCTTGCTGCCAGTTCTGCACATGGAAAACAAATTCTCTGCTAAATGACAGTGGCCACATATAATTCTGGAGTTTTGGAGAACTTCTGCATCTTTCCTGAGGAGATGGTGCATGACTGATGTTAGGTTATTGACACAAGAGAGCATGGCAGATGTATTGCAGACAGATCATACCATTTCAGCTCTCCCATGAGGAAAACAGGCCTCTTCAGAGAGAATCTGTCCTTTCTGCAGTAGGCAGTCAGTTCTGATCTATGTTCATGATCATGCTGTGGAGAACCCATGTTAATTAACATCACATTGTACTCACATTTGCTGTGCAGAAATCACTTCTTGATCTCCAGTGACTCGGAGAGACAGGTAAAAGCACTGATTTTCTGGTTGATCTTATAGCAGATGATGGACTCCACCTACTACATTAGTTGCAAATTCTCACCAGGACATACTTTTCTATGCTGATTTCCTGCAGCTGAATGCATCATCTTAATGTGATGAACATAGTATATGTACATCCAGCTCTTTGTCTTCATATATGGGAAGGATGGTGAAAGCCTAGCACATGCTAGTATTTCAACATGAACCTTTACAGGTTGTTGATGACTTTAGCAAGTCATCCAGTGAAGGTATGGTCATCACAATAGCCTTAAAAAAAAAAGCAGGCTCTAGCACAATCTTGCACATGAAGATTTTTTCTATTTTTCCCATAACTTGGCCACATTAATCTTCTGTTTGAGCTAGGGAGTTCTGGACTATGTTTCAGACTTAAAGATGTTGTCAGTATGTTCTTGTAAGCTTTGATATGGTGATCTACATCACTTCATAAACTAGATACCAAACTAGCATGTAGTAACCATTGAAGCACCTGTGGTGGTAGTCTTCTTCTTCCTGTTAAGCTGGTCAGCTGCTGTATTCAGTGAGTGGAGACCAAGTTTTAGGGTATATCTTGGACTTGGATAATTCAAATTCTCTCAAGTGAAAAATACTGGAGTCACTCCTCCTACTAATCAAGTAAATGCTCTCATAAGATTTGCTGAGTAGTTCCAACTATATATATATATGGATTTTTGTACTGCATTGCTCCTCAGAAAATCGTGGTTTCTAGCAGGCACCTCAGGGAATGTAGCAGCCAGCTGCCTGCCCAGAGATCAATCCTTGTAAGACTGAGTGCATCCTGTACTCCGCATTGTGAGGTTCACTTTCGTATGGGTGCGTTTGAATGAGGCTTCAAGGCAATAGTGTTGGAAGACTGTGAACACATTGCAGTGTATCTGAACTGGAAATTTTTTCTCATCAAACTAAACAATAGGGTACTAACTTCATCATGAGAATGGTCTGTATTTGACTACTTTCCTCTTGAAGCTTCACTGACCATGCATTTGCAAACTGTAAGCCATTAAGCATCTGGGACCCAGTTATTAAATTCTAGGCATTTACAATATGCCACCATCCTAGTAATATGTTTTATCTGCTAAAGAGGTGCCTTCTCAGCAGCAAAGCTATGTCTCCAGCTTCACTCACCAGTGCCCCTGAGGGCAAGAAAAAAGCAGCCTGTCTGCTGTGGGAGAGCAGTAGTGAGAAGCTGGAGTTCTCAGCTAATGGGCTTAAACAGGGTCCTAGCAAGAGAAATGGTGATGGCCTGATGCAAGAGGGATGGCCTGATGCAAACCATTTCTAGGGAGAGTCTACCAGACAGTGGATGGAAAGGAGGCTACAGACAGACTGGTAGACAGTGCATGGAAAAGGGGGCTTTCCATGAACTTTGTCTACTCCAAATCAGAGCAGCTGCAGAGCCAGCTACTTAAGTATTTAATAATTAATATTTTAAACTGAGTTTAATATTTAAAACAGAGCTGGTTTGAGAGTTCTAATGAAAGGCAGCTGTGGTAGTTACTTAGCTAAGCTGGAAGGAAACCAATTGGCATGAGCTGAGTCTCGCTGTGTTCGGCAGATGGTCGCTTTTATCCCACAATCATCGCACATGCTGATCTGCACCTTTAAATAAGACCAGGCTATATTTATAGTAAGTGTAACATTAACATCTTAGGCAATGTCAGAAAGGCATTGTCACCTTCTAGGGAAATCCATTCATCTTCTCGAAATCCTGGCAATGTCTCTGCTGAAAAGTAATTTTTCACAGGAATTAAGGTGCTTATTATGTGATCGGTCAATATTAATGCCCTGTGGTATGTCATGGTTCCTAACATAAAGTGGATTTTAGTGATGACTAAAAGGCTTGTGTTGAATTTGGTCTGAGTCTGTGCAAAGCAGCCGACAGGAATGCTTACTCAATTAGGAGAAACTCAAAGTCATTTTTCTGGTCCTTAGCAGATGAGGTACCAGGGACACGGGACAATTATTAGACTGAATCAGTGAGTTTCTTCTTATTTCAGCTATTTCACTTAGACATTTGGGGTATCTTTGACATACATCAGACTTAAAGTTCTCTTTGACAGTGTTTGCTCCTCAAATACTTACTGCAAAGCAGTTGGTCTCTCTTACAGTTCTAATGCTAGTTGGCACAGTGCTATGCTTTTCCTGGGCACCTACATGACGGTGGTGATCAGTGGTACCCCCACAGCAACAGACTTGTGCACAAAAGGTATGAGGGGTTGCTAAACTGTCAGAAAGAGACCTGAGAACAGGAACCCCTGTGCTCAGCTGTCACTAACTTTGAAGTGCCTAAAAACATTTACTGGCTGTATGAGGTGTCTGGCAAATATTGCAAGTAGTGTCAACCTTCAGGGCAAGTCTTCCTGCGTACAGGCTGCAGAGACATAAACTGGTCTTTAATGTACCTCATGCTATCTCTAGCTTTAATGTTAAGAAGTATTTTTAATGCTGATTTTAATGATAACCACTGCTGAAATAAGGTTTTCTGGTTGAGAATCATGGACGACTGTAACAAATAATAGTGTCTCGGGTCTAATGAGCTAATCTTAAACTCAATGAAAAGATGAGGTTCCTTTGTCAAATACATGTGACTTAAAAAAAAAGAAAGAGAACAAACCATAACTTTTAAAAAGGAACCTGGGAACAAAAGAATATTTTTAAATCTTTTGTCTAAGGACATCTTTCCTTCAAATGAGGCTGACTGCATAATAGCACTGTGAAAGGCAGATAAGATAATTGCTACTTCAGCAATAGAACAGTGGGAACGTCTGAAGTTCCTTCCTCTTCGTGATTTAGCCAATAGCTGGAACAGAATATTCTCCACCTTAATGTTTCTTTTGGACTCTGTTTGGCTGACTTCAGTTCTGCCAACCCCCAAAATTAATATTTGGGAGACTTCCCTCTTTCGGCCCTTAAATAAATCATTGTTTTGTCTGTGTTTGCTCTCTTTCGGTGCTTTTTTAAATTTCTTCCTCTTGTTTAACTTCTTCTGACACAGTCTGAGCTCAGGAAGAAAGATAGGTGCCATGGAAGGCTTTCAACCACCACTGTCAATGTTCCCCCTCCTCAAAAAGCAAAAAGCCATCTGGATTTTGAGATGGGCATTAGTCAGATGTGTAGGGAGAAGGAAATACACCAGCTACAGTATCGAGTAGGAAAATAGAGATCATAGCTCAGGAACCAGAAGTATACTTCATTAATAGTACACTGCACCCAGGGCCACTGCCTGGCTTAGGAGGAAGACCCATTTTGGGTAGAGGCTGGTTCTTTTTGCAGGTTCCTATACCCATGCCAATTCTTCCTGCTGTGGGAATGGCTGAGGAGCCCAGTGCATATAAAGTATCCTGCACAAGTCATGGGAGGCCACCAAACATTAACCCAGGCTTCTTTCTGCATTTACAAGGAGAGTGTGGCCAAGTGGTTGCTGGGATGTATAGCAGGATGAAAAAGTGCTCTTCCCTGTAGAGCCTGGACACCTCTATTGTAAAACACAAACTCTTGTCAATGATCTAAATAATGAGAAACACAGTAGTAGCAAGATCAAAGCTGTGGCTTGCTTTGCTGCTAGAAGATAGGCTACAGCCATGCAGTAGCTTGAGGAAATGACCACCACGCTGAGATGCTGAGATAAAATGGATGGAATTTTTTTTTGTCCTACCAAGTAAGAAAACAGCCCACTATTTGCAGCAGTTCTTAAAGCAAACGCTTGCTTATCTGAACTGCGAAATGAATGCATTACAGTTAGCCTCTGAGATTCAGTACTGAGCTCTTCTCAGTATTTAAGATTAAGCACGTGGATCTACTAACATCAGCATGTTGAGCAGGAAGTGACACACCTAAATACCACCTGCGTTTCTGGGCTGTGAGCCTCCTTTTCCTCTGGTTCACTAATGTTTGAGCATCTTTTCCATGCATGGAGGATTGTAAGCAGGAGTATACAGGTTTCTGAGTACACAGAGATTATTCATTGGTGAAAGCACACAGAAGATAGCTAGGTCTAGCGTGCATAGTATGCAAGACAGCATCCCAGTGCAGGATAACATTGGCCACACAGTTTTAAGACATGTGGGAAAACACCCACCATCAGCAAATTTGCAGATGACACCAAGCTGTGTGGTGCTGTTGATACACCAGAGGGACGGGATGCCATCCAGAGGGATGCAAACAGGCTGGAGAGGTGGGCCCAGGTGAACCTTATGAAGTTCAACAAGAAGGTTCTGCACCTGGGCTGTAACAATCGTCACTCTCAATACAGACTAGGGGATGAGGTATAAGAAAGCAGCCCCGAGGAAAGGGACTTGGGGGTGCTGATGGATGAGAAGCTGGACATGAGCAGGCAGTTTGCACTTGCAGCCCAGAAAGCCAGTCACATCCTGGATTGCATCAAAAGGTGCATTGCCATCAAATCCAGAGAGGTGATTCTGCCACTTTGCTGTGGTGAGACCTCACCTGGAGTGCTGTGTACAGGTCTGGAGCCCTCAGTATGGGAAGGATATGGACCTGATGGAGCAGGTCCAGAAGAGGGCCATATAAATGACCAGGGGGTTGGAGCACCTTTGCTATGAGGACAGGCTGAGGGAGCTGGGGTTGTTTAGCCTGGAGGAGAGGAGGCTCCAGGGAGATCTAGTAGCAGCCTTCCAGTACCTGCAGGGCCTACAGAAAGGCTGGGGAGGGTCTGTTTACAAAGGCCTGCAGTGACAGGACAATGAGGGGCAATGGCTTCAAGCTGGAGAAGAGCAGATTTAGATTGGATACTAGGAATAGGTTCTTTACTCTGAGGGTGGTGGACCACTGGAAGAGGTTGTCCAGGCAGGTGGTTGAGGCCCCTTCCCTGGAGATATTCAAGGTGAGATTCAATGAGACCCTGAGCAACCTGGTCTAGTTGGGGGTGTCCCTGCTGACTGTGGGGAGGTTGGACTGGATGACCCTGGAGGTCCCTTCTGGCCTGGACCATTCTATGATTCTATGATTCTCTGTTGCTCTTTGGAGCAGACTAATGCTCTGTATTTCCAAGTTGCTGTCTTCTAACTACCTTCTGTTTTTCTCTCAGTTTTATAACTTGCACATTAGCATTTTTCTCCTGAGGCTTTGAGTTAATAACTAATATGAGTCAACAATTTCACTGCTTTTTTGTGTATGCTTTTCTTATCTTGCCTAGTTCTCTTACTGCCTGACAACAGTTTTCTTCAGTAAAGCCATACATCTTGATTAATTCATTGGATACTGGGCTATGGGCTACTGTTTATGATCTTTGGAGAGGACATGACATTTTAGCATGGCTGTTCTCAAACTGATAATCGCTGGTGCATTAGGAACCTGGGGAATACATCTCCCAGTAAGGGAAGGTGGCCTGTCCCTGGGGAGCTGCTGAGAGATGAGTAGGGGAGGGAGGAAAGCAAGAAGATGGCCTGGGAGCAGAGCCAATAGAAGAAGAAGTGCTTAAAAGGTTCCTTCTGGGTGGGGAGATAGGCAGCAGCAAGAAGCGTGGCTGAGGCAATCTCCGGATTTTGAGAGCTAGAAAGGCTGCTTTCTATTGTCTCTACTCCTGCTGTCCTGCTGAGGGACAATGGTTTGGCTCTGTGGCATGCAGCAGTCACAGACTTCTCTTGCTACCTTTCTCAGGTTGTCAGGAGCTCCTTCTCAGCCCCCTCCTTCCTCTGCTCTCTCCTTGCCATGTCCCCTGCTGCACTCCAGCCATCACTGCCCCTGCACACATCCAAAAGCAACTCTTATGTGGGAAGAGCATCCAAAATCCAGAATGCCGTTCTGGTGAGGCGGATGTAGAAAAGCAATCTGAGGACTGGTGGCTTGGTTGGTGCATCCTCTCCCACACTGCTGAGGAGGAAGTGGCACTTCTCTGCATCCTAAAATAACATGACAACATGTGAATGCCCAAAAGGCACTCTGTGCGTATATGACAGGGTTTTTCTTCTTTGTTAGAGGAAATATCTCAATAGGGGCCAAGTCATGCTAGTAGCTGGCTAGTACCCAGGGGAAGAGCAAGGGAACCTGTGGGGACAGATGCTCAGTCTGAAGAAATTGAAGGTAGCATCTGTTTGTCTTCTCTGACCCTTCTAGGCAGTTGTCCAGCCTGTCAGCTCTGCCTAGCAGTAACTTGGGTGTAAATATTTCAGGGCTTTGTTAATAATTCCCATGTCCTTTGAGATGGTGCTCAGAGGAGCTCCCTCCATAAGAGAGAACCTTAGGTCTGTCTCCTGCCCTTACGTGACAAGAACTACAATCTGCATCATTCATACAAAAACAAATGGCTAGGGAAAATTGTCATTTTGGCTGCTGATTTTTATTTGTTATTTGAATGTTGACAGAGTCCCTCTTCTCTGGAGTTCCCTCTCTGCTGGCTTTTTTAGTGGTTTTTTTTTTGTTTTGTTTTTTTTTTTTTCTTTAAACTTCAAACTCTTCTGTTCTACTCTAAGTATGTTCTGGTTGCTTACCTATGTTCCAATGACTGATGTTTTAGAAGGGGTGAAACTTTGTGCTTTCTACCTCCTTTCTAGTCAGACACTTAAATATTACTGCAATAGGTCTCCTACACTAAAACGAAGTATAGGAGAAATGGGACATTAAAATAGTTTCTTGAAATTTTATGCAACAGTAATCATTAACTTTGATCTCCTACCTATATGCTAAAATTAAATTCACAAAGTTCTTGCTGTGAAACTATTTTTCTTCAGTATAAAAAATGCTTGCCAGCTGAATCAGTGACTTAACAGTAGCATGTGTATTTTTATAGACAGCCTGGCCAGTTTAGATGGACCATTTAGGTTAAACACAAAGGATGTTTAATATGATGCTTCAGACAAGAAATGTCCAAATTCAGCCTTCCCATGCAATTTTAATATGATTCTCTAGTGGAAGTATATGCTGATACAGCAATATTATATCATAAATCTGTGAATCACTGCACCCGTACAAGATGGATAGAAGTCAGGGAGGAGACTACTATGAGGCAGAGATTGTCAGCTTCTTGGAGAAATTCAAAGATGTCAGATGACTTAGGGGTCCAGAGGGAGGGGACTGTAATTTTCTTCAACAGCCGAGTATCCTGTGGGACAGCTAGACTGTACTGCTGTCAGGGCCAAAAGGGCCCCTGCAGGTATGACTTGCCCTGACCAGCCTCAGCCAGGACCTCTACCCACACTCTCTGCCCACTGATGCAGGAGCTCCACTGAAGCTCAGGCTTGGGTGTGAGCTATGTCATGGCAGAGTGTGCTCCTGGCCAGGTCCCCTGATTTGTATCTCTAAGACTCACCTCAGACTTAATTTGTCCCTTTGCTTTTGCCTGTCACTGTGCTGCCCTGCTTGCCCAGCTTAAGGACTGTGCCCTGTTGGTGAAGGCACTGCCTGCTCTGTGGTCACCCTCAGCTCCTGGCTTGCCTTCCCTTCTAGATTAGTTCTGCTCCTGCTGCTACCTGGCAGTTAGCTCAGGTCTTCCAGACCCTGAAGCTGAGTACCATGGAGCTGGTTCCCCGCACTGTGCCAGGGTCACACTGTGCCAGGGTCTGTCCCCAAGATCTTACCCAGACTGTCAACAGGGGCTTGCCCCTGTGATTCCCCCTGCTGCTCCTGGCTGGCCTCCAAAGCCTGCAGGAAGCTGTGGTCAGCATGCAGAGGCAGATAGCAGCCCATCAGGCTTCTTTCACATCGCCTACATCCACAGTAACCTCTGTCCACTAGCTCCTTGAACCATTGCCCAGTGCAGCAAGAAATTCTACTGTGAGCATCCTTTCTGTTTGTCAGTAGAATTGATGAACAGCATTGTTTGCTTTTAAGAAAATCCCATAATAGCTTGAGTGATTGTCCTGGTTTCAGCTGAGACAGAGTTAATTTTCTTTCTAGTGGTTGCTGTGTTTCAGATTTGGTATGACAGGAATGTCAATAATGCATATTGCTTAGTTGTTGCCAGGTAAAGTTTATATTTTTCAAGGACTTTTTACAGCTTCCCATAGAAGCCTAGACAGAAGGACGGAATGGCCAATGGAATATTCTGTACCAGAGAGTCATGATGAATATACAAATGGGGGTTTGGGTACTTATGATCACTGCTCGGGAAGCTACCAATTCACCAGGTGGTGAGAGTGACTTGTGTTGTCATTATTATTATTACTGTTATTTCCCATTTCTGTTATTCTTTTATTAAACTATCTCTATCTCAACCCACAGGTGTTTTCCCTTCCCTTCCCTTCCCTTCCCTTCCCTTCCCTTCCCTCTCTGAATTAGCAGAGTAGCTCAAGGGCAATCTGGCATGTGGGCTCATCCATCCCCGGCTTCCCTTGCTGGGGCACCTATGCTTTTCTTGTCAAGAAGAAGGATGGGGTCTCCACCCCTGTGCAGATTGCTAGTCTGTAGTATTAGACTAAATTAAATTGCTGTGAAAGTAAACTGATTTGTGGATAGTTTTAAAGGTATCAGTCTTTAAGAATTTGAGGAGAAAACAGTCTTTTAATGAATTTCTGTTTTGAGCAGCCTAAGAGGCAAAACTTCTTCATATAAGCCTTCTCTTTCATTAAAGATTCATCTTATTTGTAAGATGCTGCCTCAATATCTGTTTTTCAGTGTCTAAGAAAGTGTCACTATGAAGTGACAAGGAAATGGGCCCAAGCTGCAGTGTCAGAATGGGAAGGAGGGAGAGCCTTATTGCTCACTAAGTTTTGATGGAGTATAAACATGGAAGATTAAAGGGCAGCAAGGGTGATGGCTAGCTTGTCAATGGTAAGGAAAGGCAAGCAAAAAGGTGATTAGATTGGCAAGTGCAAAAGAAGTGAGACTCAAATCCAGAGAGAATGGGTAAAGCATCATATGGAGATGAGAGGGGGCGATGCTGAGATTAAAAATTCTGCACCACCCAGAGGTAGCAGAATTTGGTCTCGAGAAAAGGTGTGACAGGAAATAAACTTTCCAGTGTCACAGGGTGGAAGAAATTAGGTTTGGTTTTGGTTTTGTTTTTAATTTAAGTTTTTGCCAGGTGCAACACTGGCACAACAAAATGTCATCCAATGACCACACACAAACAAGATTTCATGGTACTGAGCAAATTCTTAAAGGTCATGGCACTCTGATTGTCATGTCCTGCATTTCAGGTTGACTAATACACAGTTACCTTGTCTTAAAATAAGGGAAGCAAGAATGCATCTTAGAATAAACCAGTTGGCTAAAATGGATTGAGGAACTAAACAGATATGAAATGACAGCATAGAAAATTCTAGTTACATGCATTTGCTAAATAAACAATTGCTTCAGCAAGATGAAGACATTTACTAGCTTCAGATTTAGTTGTTTTGCTGATCTGTGCCTGTGATTCCATGACACCTAAACTTACCTTCAGCATAGCTGAGTATGTATTTAAATAGCTGGTTGAACTGGGATCACTCCACCTTCCCCTATTTCTGTGCTGTTTTTCTCTAACAGTGTTGACATGCTTGGGAAGAGTAGAATAAAACAATGTTGTTATCATAAGTCTATCCCCTTTGAAAGAGAGAGAGATTAGAGCTTCTGCCTGACACTCCCCTCATGAAAAAGTGATCAGTGAAATAGCAGGGTAAATTTTGTGCAATGCCTTCTCTTTTCAGCAGATCGTATTTTTATTGCTCACCGTGCACGTTCCTCCCACAACGTGGAGCTCTCTCACCAGGGAAAAGGGAGGATGGGCTGGTAAATCTGGAATTGCACCGAAGAGCAGCTCTATGCTAAATCCTTGGGTAGCAGGCCATCATTTTGGAAGGAAGGGTTGTTATTAACGAGGGGAACAACAATGCCTTAAATAATTTTCTATTCACTTAGTGAAGGAAATCTAAAGTTTAAGATAACCAATCAGCTGCAAACCATCAGGCAAAGACTTCCAGCTCTCAAGACAGTTGCAGCCCTTTATTCCCAGGGTTCCCTTCCCTTCCTTACCCAGCAATGAACTGGATTTTTATAAAATATGGCTCACTCAAGCAGCTCAAAGACACAGGCATGAAATATATAAAAAATAGGTTCTTAAGTGCATATCTAAAAGGAACAGTTTATGTTTCCTTCATAGAGAGAATTAATTTAAAATCCTTTGGGGTGAAGGCAACAGCTGACCCTGAGCCCTGATAAATCTCATTTGTAAGCCATTTCAGAATAGATTATTTAGGCCAGTGGCTGTCTCTGTACTACATGGTTTACTGCACCTGTACAGACTGATTACACCAGCTTGTAGGTTTCCTCCCCTCCTCCACGGCAAAAGACGGTAAAGGTGTCTGCAAGATTCTGGCCCTTGTACAAGTCTTGATATATTTTAGACTTGTGCTACGTGGCTACAAAAATGGAGAGTGCCAGTATGACTATGCAGTAGTATCCCTGTGACAGAGTTATTTTTAACTCGCCTATGCTTCAACGTGGGAACATTGTGTGCTGTATACCTGTGAAAAAGTCGTGTCAGTGGGCAGCAGGAAGAAAAGCTGTCTGTTTATCACCTCCCCAGCAGCTGAGCCCTTGTGGCAGGGAGGCAGGAGGGCTCCTGTGGAAGGACCAGCAGTATGGACTTGTTGGCAAAGCAGGAAGGGAAGGGATTCGGCAAGAGAGGAGCAAGCATGAAGAGGGGAGAGAAACTCTGGTCAAAACATAGACCCTGTTTCTGCAGAAGGCAGGCCCACAGCCATGCTTCAGAGGTCGTGTAAAATAGAGTTTTCATATATTCTTCTCTGGGTCTCGCTGTGCTTGGTTAGCACAAAAACCCACTGTGAGGTGCTTTTAGACCTCAGAGAAACGGGAGGAGAGGGCACTATTCAAAGGCCACATTTTCAAGTCTTTTTAATATGGCTTACCCAGCAGACCTGAGGCTTCACTATTTACAGCTGTCTTGCTCCACTGCAACATGCAAGATTCACACAGAAGCTCTTTGGCATGTTTACTTCAGGTGAAAAGGAGGAAAGAGTGAAATTCAGACTACTGTTGGCTGACACATGGTTCTCTGAGCCATGGAGAAAGGTTTGGTTTCCAGACAGACTGTGTATGGTCCTAGAGCCATGATATTCAACAGTCAACCCTGACTCTGAATTTCCATACCAAAACATGTTACTTTTACCTACCCATTTATTTTAAGGAATGCCATTCACATGAAGATAGTAGAACCTACAGCCCGTCACTTACATTGCATGCACACTAAGGCCATCATAAGTTATTTTATATTCAACTACCTAACTAATGCTTAAATCAATAAGATTTATTCAAAGGATTCCTCATTCACTGGAAGTTGCAACTAGTGAAAGTATACTATTGCAAACATTGTTGAAGTTCAGATGGGACACAAACCCTTAGGTGCATCTGTGAGAAGGGAAAAGGTCTGGAGGGGAACAAAGGACCTACTTGTTCCTCTACTAAAAGAGCTTCAGGGCTTTATAGTGCCTGCTGTCTCCAGGGGTTTTTGCTCTGCTTCAAAGAGAGGCTGGGTAGGCTGTTGCTCTTAACTGGTACTTTTGTGAGTAATCTTCATTAAATCAGAGAGGAGTGTTCCTAATTCTACCACTCATGGTGTGCAATTGCTCACTAACACAAAAGATGCTTATGGTCTAGTCTGCATTAAAAAAATAACTAGCTACACAATCTTTCCTACAATTATTAAGATGTGTGCTAGGTAAACACTTTTTGCTTTCTTGTAACTTTGAAAGTGAGAAGTGAAAGTGAGCACTTCAGCTCAAACTTCTCACTGGGTCTCAACTCTAGGTGACTGAGTTATAAGTTAGAAGGTCATATCTTTTGATATAGATACTCGTACTGAGAATTTAACCATATGCAATGTTAATGCCATTTCTACCTCAGAAAACTTAATAGAAGACCTCTATTATTACAGAGTTAAGGCTTAAAATATTAATGCATCAGAAGCTGAGACAGAAGCAAATATATATGCTTCCTCTTAGCATTAACCTGTGTGCAAATACGTGTGTAGCCTGTTATTCCTAAAGCCTAAGGGAAAAAGATTTAAGGAAAGGAAGCATTAAATGGGAATTCCCACTTGTCCAGGTTCCCTTAAAGCCCCTTCCTGAAGTCCAGAGCGGAGGCAGCAGGGTGACTGAAGGCTAAAGGCAGGCAGGGTTAGATGACAATTAATTATCCCCTCAATGCTCAAGGATTCATTGCTGCCAGTAAATGTCAAAGCTGAATTCTCTTATGGAGCACTCGCTTGCCTATTAAGGAGTAGGACTTGCAGGAGGTTTGCCTTAATAAAGTGGTGGATGCTGCTGAAGAAAATGGACATGCTTTTGAGTAGCAAGGTCTATCTATAGCAGAAGCTAAATACAGCACAGGCAGGTAAGTCCCTGGGGGGACTATGTGGAGGAACCATGCTGCCTAGAAGGGCAGTCACTTACTGTCCTTGGTGTTTCTTACTGGAAGGAAGAGTCAGCACATGTCTCTAGTAGCCCTTTCCTCCCCTGGAAAAATAAAGCTTGAGGATAATCCCTGTTAAACAGGCAGGAATTCTTTCCCTGTTCCTCACAAATAGTCTCTCCCCCTCAAAATTCAGATCCTGTGAAATTTTTGTGAGTAGCTGACTTGGATATGAGACCTAGCTGGCCCTTTGGCATGAAGAAAAAGAGAGAAATGCTTGTTCCACTTGTATAATACTATTTTTTTTCTTTTATCTTCAAATTCCAAGTACAAACATAAGTTGAATATTTTTTTCTTAGAATAATTGTCTTCTTTTTTGGACTGGAAAAGGTGCTGGTAGTTTCTGAGAACATGGGAGTAAAAAATAACTCATACAACAATTTTAGTAAGACTAATGCTGACAGAGCCACTGAATCATTAGTTTTTCTGCCCACAATGGTATCCTACATATAAATCAATAATTATATTTCTTGGCTCAATCTCTAGTGTGATGAAGTAGGAGCAGTATCTGATGCTGCTGCAAATGTGCTGCCTTAAGGCAACCAGCTGTAAAGTCAAGGACCACAAACTGTAAGCGAGAAGTGCCCAGAGCAGCAGCTGGGTTGGGATTAACAAAGGCCACATGCTGCTCTCTGCTCTGCTTCTTCATAAAATGCCAGGCTAAAGCCTGTTAGCTTCCTCAAGTCAGAGAATGAGGTACCCCCCCTTTCTGACACCCCTTCTGGAAGAAAAAGGTTGGCCAGTCAGCTCCAGAGTGGCTTTGGAGCAAATGTTTGCCAATATTAGAGATATGTTATATTGCCAGCCAGGCAAGCATCCCATGTTCTTTTGGATTTCATACCAAAAGTGAATCCCTGCATCTCCCAGTTCAGAGGCTCAAGATAATTTTGAAAGCAATTAAGAATACTTCATCTACTCAAAGATACAATTTTAGACTGTCACTAACAAACATAGGGCAATGTTCAAGGTGAATTTTGGAGTTACAACTGCCTGTTCTTTTTTTATTAACTCTTAAATGCTGTTGCAGGAACAGCTGCAGTTACAAGACCAGGAAAAGATAAACAATAGCTAGATTTAAACTCAGAGTGCACTGAGCTCTCAAAACAGTCTTGAATACCTATTTCTGAAAAGCACACCAGAGAACCGAAAGCAGAAGAACAAGATGGGATATGACTTAAATTCATTTCCTCAGAGAGATACCTGATACTGGCATTGGTCCAGAAATATAGTTTAAAGAGGCTGTAAGAAGTATTAAGAAATAAATCAGTCTGAAACGTAACTGTGTGGGTGTTCTGATAAAGTGGAAGGGATTCTGGAAGGATGATGCGTGGGGGAAATAGGCCGAGCTTCTGACATTATGAAGAAAAAAAAAATCAAACCTATTTTTCATTAAGAGTGCAAACCTAAGTCCTGCTGGGCAACAGGTATGGATAACTCTATCAGCCCTGCCTCTGTCCAGTAGTTAAGGGACTTTGCTGCTATGCCAGGGATGAGGGGCTAGGGCAGCAGCATCACTTCCATCTTCTCTGGCACTTCCATCTTCTTTTATGAGTTACCCCTAGATCTCTTTACCATATTACACAAGCCTTTTATCCTTGTGTAGTAAGTTCACTATATATGTAGGAAAGGGGGTATATTCTTTGGCAGTCTCCTGCCAATAGCCACTGAAGGCTCTGCACCCAAACCCTGTGGAGTCAGCCTGTCAGGGGTGCAGAAACAAGACCCACTTTGGGGCTGAAGACTTAAAACTCCAGTCCTTCAACTACATAGAGCCTATCTGAGCAGTTCCAGCCAAGAGCAGTGTGTGTCCTATCATGCTGTATGCACTCCCCAGTGCTCCTCTGTCCTCGTGGTATCGTTAAAATCCCTGCTCTTATCTTTCAGGAGCCAAAGGATGTGGAATTAGGTTGTCTTTGCGATCACCTTTCCGTGGACACTTTGCAATCAGCAGGTCGAAGTGACTTCTCACAGAGATATTTGAGATGATCTCAAATTTGAAATGCTTATGGGAATAAGCATTTGGGAATACTGTAGAAATTAAAGAAAAATGGGCTGTTAATGTTGGTTCATCCTCAGGACATCTTACCTACCCTTTTTGGATTATTAGGTTTTTTGGATTGGCATTGATCATAGGCAAAATAACAGGGGGAAAAACTGATATGGCATTACACAGCAAAAGAGTAGGAAGGGATCGATGTAAGGAGGTTTGGAAAGCTTCCTTGTTTCCTCTTTCATCTTTGCTGAGATGACAAATTTGATAAAAGTAATTGTATATGTTTAATGGACATAACTTAAGACAATAGACTTTGTTTTGAGTGGAAATGAGTTTGGTACAGCGCTAGGTAAGTGCCTATCAGATGAAATAATTGGAGTGTAGCTGAGCACTACCAAGATCATGAATATACAGTAATAGAGCTGTCATTGTGGAATCACTGAACAGCCTTGCTCCAGTGGGGTTCTGCACTATTCCCAATGTGCAAATAATGAAACCTGCAGATGACACAGGGACAGGAGGAGTGCCCCGCTCTCATCATTCAGAGAAACCTGCACTGTCACATAATCTGGTGTCGTGGTTTCAGATGGGAGGGAGTTAACTTCCTTGCTGACAGCTGGTGTGGGGCTATGCTGTGGATTTGGGATGACAGCAGTATTGATAGTGCACTGACGTTTTTGGTTGTCGCTAAGCAGTCAAGGCTTTTCTGCTCCTCCCCACCAGTGAGCAGGCTGGGAGTACACAAAAAATTGTGAGGACACACAGCTGAGACAGCAGACCTCAACTGAACAAAGGGATATCCATGCCACGTGATGTCATTCTCGGTATATAAAGTTGAGGAAGAAGAAGGAAGAGGGGAACATTTGGGGTGATGGCATTTTTCTTCCTAAGTAATCATTTCGTGTGATGGAGCCCTGCTTTCCTGGAGATGGCTGGACACCTGCCTGCCCATGGGAAGCAGGGAATGGATTCCTTGGTTTGCTTTGCTTGGATGCATGACTTTTGCTCTACCCATTAATCTGTCTTGAGTTTTTTCTCACTTCTACTCTTCCAATTATATCCCCTATCCAAACTGGGGGAAGCAAGTGAGGAGCTGCATGGTCCTAGTTGCTGGCTGGGGTTATACTACAATATCTGGGTTCTGACATATTCAGGCAAAGAACAAGGCAGGGAAATGAACACTTGCAGAAGCGGGGTGGGAGATGAGGAAGAAGAGGAAGGGGGTGTATCCTCAAAGGCAGTTTTCTGTGAATAGGATTATAGGTGAATGTGAATAGGCACATTATTTGGCCTGAATGTGCAATCTTGACATGCCAGAGCAAAGAAGATTTATGGAAGTAGGTAATGTGGCACAGAATAAAATGGTTAGAGTTGGAAGGGACCTTAAAGATCATCAAGTTCCAACCCCCCTGCCATGGGCAGGGACACCTCCCACCAGACCAGGTTGCTCAAAGTCCCATCCAGCCTGGCCTTAAACACTTCCAGGGATGGGACATCTACAACTTCCCTGGGCATCTTGTTCTAGTGCCTCACCACCCGCACAGCAAAGAATTTCTTCCTTATAGCTAATCTAATCTAAACCTCCCCTCTTCTATTAAAGCCATTACCCCTTGTCCTGTCACTCATGTCCTGACAAAGAGTCCCTCTCCAGCTCTCCTGTAGGCTCGCTCCAGATATTGGAAGGCTGCTATAAGGTTCTCTTCTCCAGGATGAACAACCCCAGCTCCCTCAATTGGTCTTCACAGGAGAGGTGCTCCAGCCCTCTGATCATCTTTGTGGCCCTCTGCTGGACCCGTTCCATCAGTTCCACGTCCTTTCTGTGTCACAGTACTCCAGGTGGGGTCTCACAAGAAAAGAATAGAGGGGTAGAATCACCTCCTGAATCACCTCCTGTGACCTGCTGGCCATGCTTCTTTTGATGCAGCCCAGGATGCGGTTGGCTTTCTGGGCTGCCAGCGTGCACTGCCAGCTCATGTTGAGCTTCTCATCCACCATCCCTCCCAAGTTGTACTCAGGGCTGCTCTCAGCCATTCTCCACACAATGTGCTTGGGATTGCCACATCCCAGGTGCAGGACTCTGCACTTGGCTTGGTTGAACTTCATGTGATTTGCACTAGCCCACCTCTCAAGGCTGTCCAGGTCCCTCTGGATGGCACCCCTTCCCTCCAGCATGTCCACCGCACCACTGAGCTTGGTGTCATCAGCAAACTTGCTGAGGGAGCACTCTATCCCACTGTCCATGTCTCCAACAAAGATGTTAAATTGCACTGGTCCTAGTACCGACTCGAGGAACGCCACTCATTCTGGCTCATGGCTGACTTGAAATGCTGGCGAGTGTCTCCTTCCTGCCTCTGCTGCAGAGAAGAACAATGTCCCCAGAGCCTCTCCCACCATGTGAATGAGCATTCAGCCCCACCAGAGCATGTGTCTTCTGAGATGCTCTCAGGCAGCCTTTATTCAGCCTGTTGGCCATACTCCACACCATTGGGCCTTTGCTCTTGACAGACTCAGTTGTATCATGCGACAGGGTTTCTGAGCCAGGACCCAGGGTAATCCTTTAAATTATATAAACAGGTTTTGGACAAAGAGGCAAAGGTATCAGTACTGGAATTCCAGGAAATGTATGGCTGTGACCCTTTCTAATAAAAATACACAAGGTGAGCTTTTCAGATGCTTTTTTTTTTTTGCATTGGTGAAGCAGAAGACCTCTTGTACAAGACAGACATTGAATTAACCATCTAAATTGGGGTCCTAGTCACCATACCTCTTACCTACGTAAAGCTAAGGAATGCCTTTGTGATTATACTGGAAATATCCTGTTTACATCATGATGGGAGGTCTCTTGAGTATTAAGAGGCTTTTCGCAATGTAAATTTATTTAGTGCATCTTTTATCTGCTGCAGTGTAATGCCACCTCTAAATATGTGGGTAGAGTACTAGAAATAAGAACCTAATTTTCTGTAAGGCACCCAGCCAGTGCTGCAGCTCTTAAAAATCTTTTTTTCTGCCCAATAGTGGTAGGGCGGGTAAAAATCACCATCTCCTGTCCTTGATCTCCACAATGTCCTGGGTATGGTGAAGTGGATGAGTTCCAAAAAACGCAAAGCTGATAACCCTAATTGTTGTACAGTTTCAGATGTGGTGGTTGCATAAATGTCTGGCTCTTCTCCCAGGCATTGATCCTTTACTCCAATAAGCCTATTCTAGAACAGGAGAAGGGTTTTTCAAGTTCATTGAAATCATCTGAGATTTTTCTGGTAGTATTTTTACACACTGACATAACAGTGTTGGCTTAAAACTTTAAGCAGTCCAGATGTGGTCTCAGCTTTGGCCATCTGTTTGCTGCAACTCAGAAACTTTTAATTGATTTTTGTCAAAGTGCTCTGGAGGTCATTCATCTGCTTATGCAGTATACTGTAAATCTTGGTGAATATTTTTAGCAACCTAAGTAATTTATGAGCGGTTCTGTTCAAAATACGCAACAATAAAATTGTCCCAGACTTAGCCATGACACAGCAGTACAGTAGGACAGAAAACGTTCACAGAGGTTGAATGATGTGACTTGTGAAGGCAGAGTCTACAACACCTGATCCATGTGGACAGTGGTCAAATAGATGGCTACCAACCTGATTTTCCTTCTGAAGTTTTGGACTGTGCTGTTTAGTTCCAATACTCATTTTTCCTTTAGTGCCACTCTGACAATAAGTGCTCTTTTGTACTTCACTTAAGGTTGTTGGTTAAGGAAGGAATCCTTGCTGGTTATTACACACACTCATGTTACACGCTGGCTTTTGAATGTATTTAAAAATAAATGCTTACATTAATGTTTATAACACAAGAGAAGTTGGGAATACAAATTTAGTTCAGAATTGCACCAAATTAAAACATAATCAAACAGAAATTAGCTGATATAATATTATTGAGTTCCACAACAAATTGCTATACATTCTAGTGATGAAAACAGCAAAGCTTGTGTGGTCTGTATGGTGTGCTGAAATGACAGCTGTTTGTATGGATGCAAGTCTGTAGAACTGCTCATACGTAGTTTTGACCACTCAAGGTACCATCTGTGAAGCCACTTATGACACTTATGTTAGTTAGCTGGAGGTCTGTTTGTTGCTGATCTTGGAAAGAGATAAGGGGTTGGCTAATTTTGGCTCCCCTGACTTCTGTCAGCAAAGCCAACATACAGCTAAGAGAGCGTGCGGCTCTTCTACAGAACAGCAGAGGATGCTAAAATGTAAAACATGGTTAGGCAAAATGTTGAAGATAATTAAAGCTTACACTAATTTCTGAGTCTATGAAAACCCTGCCAGAATACATACAGCCATGTATGTGCAGCATCTCCTACCCTACTATATTTATAGGTAGAGGATTGACACGGTGGTGAGGATGTTACCTCAGCATTGTCACTAATCCTCCAGACAATCTCTAAAAGGCGAAAAATGAGGGTGTGAGTTGGTTGGTGAGCAGCAACATTTGCATAGGCAGGCTTTTTTGGCTCTCCCCTTTTGTTTCCAATTCAATTTGCCTTCACTCTGTGATAGCCAAGTTTTATCTCACCAACTCCGCTCTGCGCAGTGTTTCTTCTTCTAGTGACGTCACTGTATTAAACACTGGAGGAACTCCCTGAACTTTGTAGAAGGACCTGGAAGGATCTAAAGGGCTTTTTGGACTGTGGTCTGAATAACTCCTATATCTGGTACCCAGAAGGAAAGCTAGAAGCAAATCACTATTAATTAACCAGCTAGTGGATAATGAAAATAGACATCAGACACTTCTGTTTGCAGCCTCCTTTTGTATCCAAAGACTGAATGAAGCAGGAAAGCAGGAAGACTCCAAAGAACAATCTGCTCTAATGCCCCGATCCATGGTTTCACACCAGGGTTAAATGTCAGAATGTGCTAACGTAACTGAAGTTTCTGGAGATTCTCCTCAGTGCTGGAGAATCAGCATTAGAGAAGAACTTCACTGTAGAACCATCTTCAGTAAGAGGTACTGGAATGTTGTGGAAAGGTAAAGAAACTTGTGTTGGCTTGACAGTCTGAGTAAAATGATGACCTGTGGCTACAGTGCTTTTTCTCTGGCAGGTTCTCAAGTGGATTAACTGTTTTATTAAATATATTGTTATCTTATATTTTGGATTTTTTTTTTTACTAGTTTGGTTTTATGTACATGCAAAAAGCTTTATTCTACCTTGTTATTTTACTATTAAAAAACCCAAAAACTTAATACGACAAGAAGCATTGCATTTGTAGTGTTACTTTTGCTGTGCTGGTTTAGCTTAATAAAATTTGTTTAAACTTGGCAGCACAATTCTCTGCTGGAAAACTATTCTCATACTTCAAGGAAGTTACTATTCTCATACTTCAGGTAAGTTGTAGGGACAATTTTGAACTAGCATTTTCTGAACCGAGTATTCTACCGTCACAACAACACATAAAATGCAAACCGAATCCAGTTTACAATTTCCTGGGAGTAAGTCAGTGCTAACAGAATGTAACAGGACCAACATAACTGGAGTGAGTGGAGTTAGCTTATTATCAAAATTGATTTTAGAAATGAGATCAGAATCCTGTGACCTTCCTTCTTAAAAAAAAAAAAAAAAAAAGGTTTGAATATTTTTCTTAAATATCATGGAAAGAGTCAAGACAATATTCTACTCTCAGCACCATCAGTGGAAGTCCATTCTTTCAGCCTTAATTATCTGCTGTAGAATTCATTTCACTATCTTTACTGTGTAGGGAGTGGAGTGATGCCTGTATTATGAGTGCAATTCCTCCATCCTGCTTTAGGGTGCAATGAGTTGTATTTGAGGTGCCTAACCCTTGTCATTGCCACTAGAAGTAGTCCAAAGGATGAGCTTAGAATGGCTGACACTAACCAAAATGAATCCTGCCTGGATTTTACAACAGTGTAAGAGGGAGGAGAATTGAGGGCCCCTGATTATAATAAAAATACTGTGTTTCTAGAGGATTATTTCTGGTACTTTTAGGCGTATAAACCTGGTGACACCCCCCCAATTACATCTAGTTTATGCCACTGTAAATCAGTTCCGATTTACTCTACGTCAAACTTTGTATCTGCAGTGGTATTACCCAGGCAAGATATAAACACAGCTGCAGATTTCAAATGGGATTGGAGCTGTCTGTCCTCAACACAGGAAGGAAGCTTTTATGTTTTGCGTAACTCTTAAAAGTAAAGGGATCTTTTTACTTATGAAATGTTGTTCATTAATAATATTAATAAAAAACTTCATTAATGTCAGCCCCAGAACTAGTTAATTATAAATGTAACAGGCTGTAAAACTAGATTTACCTCTTCGCTCTGGTTTCAAATGTACGTTTGCTTCAAAGCCAGCTCAGATTTTCTCATGTCCTCTTGAGGCTGTTAATAAATATGTTAATAAATAGTAATATCAGAGAATCAGAAGAGAATCAACAAGAAACTGGAAAGTATTTAAAACGCCATCAGTAATTGAAAGGATTGATGGTGTAAGTGACAAGGACTGAAAACTTAAAAACCGCTGCTGTGTCTCAAATGTATTACATTGAAACTTAGGGTTCATCTGGAACATAATCAGGAGCAGGAATCCACGTGGTGGTAGCAGAAGACATGCATTTAGTGTTTTGAAATGTGTGTGTAACAAGCCAAAAAGGCACACAATTACTAGGGGCCATCCTGTGAGTGGCAGGGATCCTGTAGAAGAAGGACCCTGTACTTTGTGATAAAGCTGGAGTCTTACCACCACAGCATAGGTATCACAGCTTTTGGTCATGGTGGAACAGTCTGTCAACCTTATAGCAGAGGTTTCATAAATGTTTGTTAAAATCTTATATACTGTCTGTAAATGGAGCACTGATTTGAACTTGGTATGGAAGAGAAGATTCATCGCAGCTTATTTCCCAGTATTGCAGCTTCCCTGGCTCTCATTTTCTTGAAAGGATTACGAATTAGATAAGGCAAAAATGACACTCCAGGTCTAATTTTTCAAAAATACCCGTAACTGAAATGACTTGGCATAGCGACAAATCTGTGATGTGGTTGAGAGGTGACACAAAACTCTGGCTCTGAAGAAAGCATGATAAGATGGGTGCAACGGCTATATATTATTTAGTGGTGTTAATACTGGTGTACTGAAAGCAGAAAAGGGGACAGGTGCGAATGCTGTTGGTTGCAACAGTCTATTGTGCCTGCATACCACAAAGTCACCAGAAGACAAGCGCCGGAACAAGCTGAAGCACACATTGTCTTGGTAGAATGTTTTCTTTCCTGCTTGAACTAATTACTTCACGTTAGATCGCTGACATTGCTGGCATCTCCTCCCCAAACTTGAAGGGCGCAACATAGATGAGCATGTCTGAAACATCACGTGATTCTGCCTTGAGGATAAAACAGTTTCTGAAATTGCAGTAAGTGGGGTGGGGATTGGCAAAACAGAGATGCAAAAAGCTCCCTTTATAAATGGGCGCGTTGGGAGAAACACAGCAGAGATTCTCCACAGCTAGTTCTAAACATCTGCAGAAAGGCAGCTGTGGACAGCTGCCTGATTCATAAGCCAAGTAGGCTGATGGTATTTTGGGCTTGTGTTCATTTTGCATATTAAGGACAGACCTAACAATTTGTCTCGATTCCCTGCCCTCCTCGTCTCCAACAGGCCAATATCCCAGGGCTTGTGCTTTGGCCAACCTGTCCTTGACCTTTCTATTCCGCTGCTAATGCCTCTCCCAACTCCCTGCAGCAAGGACAAAACATGGCAGAAGTCCAACATGTTCTAACTTTTTCTTTTGAAGTAATTTTTTTTTCCCCTTGTGAAGCACTTTTGTATGAAAGGATACCATATGGCTCTAGGTTAACAAATACTTTTATAGAAATACTGCTTCCTCTCCTTGCTTAAATGAGTGAAGATTCCTATCAGCATTTGTAAAGTGTTTCCCTATATATTAAGCATTGTACAAAAGCTAAAGTGGTTTTGGCCACCTTCCAGGCATTAGGAGAAACTCAATACTTGGTAGCTTCTAAACGGAAAGAATTAAAATTAGCATCGTGCCTCCTTCTTATATATTAGGACGTTTTTCTCGTGCTTTGATTATTGCCTAAAGATACCGTTCCCATCTCCGTCTAGGGAGGCTTCCTCCTACTGCATCCACCTACCCAAACTAAAGGGCATAAACTTCTTTATTTCAGAGATCTAATGGATTTAATGCTTTTCTCATTTTGCCAAATAATTTCCAATTTTTTATGAGTCTTCTGCAATGAGCTGTGCTTCACATTACCAAGTTAAGGAAAAAAATGCTGCATTCTTATTTGCTCAAACTCAAAATTTGAAATGTTCTTGCTGCTTAAAGTGCCTACTGAACCTCCCCTCCAGCATGTTAAGTGACGGCAGAGCATGCTGCATTGCCTACTGGTGGGTTAAGTTGTAAATGTTATCTAAGCAACTAGCCTCCTGGCAGATAGAATATATTCGAACACTGATAATCTATTTGCATGGTATTATGATAATACAGAATCATTCTGCCCTCAATATTTAAGTTAGTATGACAGTGAGAAAATATTTCAATTTGTAGTGTACTACCATGTTGATTTTTATTACCCTTAGCATGGCCTTGATGTTTGGGTGGATTTTTTAATTGTCTCTTGCTCATTTTGCAAACCTTACTTATAGGTGACCAGTTTTATGAACGTAGCTTAGCACTGTAGTGCTTAGATGGTATTATAAGCAAATCTCATACAGAATATTCCTGTAACTGGAAATGCCTTTTAAATGCAGACATTTTCTGCTTGGCTTTAATTTGATAAGTATATGTAATTTGAAAATGATAGAGAGCTTATGTAGGTTCCTCTTTTTTAGAATATGGAATATATATATATTTCCCACCTGAATTTCTCATATATATCCCTTGCTGTATACCAAATACTTTAAATTTCAACAGGTCTGTAATGGATGTCTGAATGTCTACGTTGTGTTTATTTCCGAAGGCTCCTGAAGATCTGCCTAGTGAGCACACTCCAGCTGGCACTTCCAAAGCACTTTGCAAGTCAGGGAACATCCCTCTCGAATATTTTATGAAGTGATTATTTTGAATTGATAATTTAAAGCAATAACAGGAACAGCCACAGACACTTTGTTGTTGTGATTGAGTTCAGAGATGTAGGATGAAATCAGATCAGACTGGTTTGGGCTGTAAAGCGAGAGACTCCCTGGATAGAAACACTGGGGCTGGCCTAGGGGGAGAAAAACCACCTTCCCTCTCTGTAATGGAAGCTACAGTCTGCAAAGCAAGTTTTGGGGATTGTGTTGTTCTAGGAGACTAAAAACTACTGTGGTTGCTATTGGATGAGTAAAATAAAGGATATATAAGGCTGAATTTGTGAGTTTAATGAAGTCAATGAAAGTGTTACTGTTAGCTTTAACAAAGACAAAATTCACTCTAACTTAAAAAAATAATTAACTATGCAAAATTTAATTAACAATGGATTCTAATTAGCTACTTGTGCAAAGAGTGGTGTTAGTGTGACAGTTTTTAGTTGTACCACCCTTCTTTTTTTTTTCCTTTCCGTCTCTCTGTACTCTGAATTGCTTTTCCAACATCACCTCTACAATTGAGCTGTGTCAGCTGTACAATGTGCTGTGATTCACACAAGACTTTGCAAGGAAAAATTGCCACAGGAGGAGAACTTGTTGCAATTTTGGGTGCAAGCAGTATTTGTCATTTAAAATTTGCGTAAAAAAAAGGCAGGGAGGGGTTAACCTAATTCTGTTTAATGGGGGAACCATACAGTTTCCAAACTAGAACAGGTACGTATCAATGCCCAGTAAAGGTAGGAGCGAAATCACCTTGGAAGTGTGGATGAATGTGAAGGGTATGGGTTGGAGCAAAGATATATTAGAGAAAAAGATGAGCAGTAGCAGGGCTGTTGCCATGGAAAGTGAGAAAGGAGCAGAAAGCTGTGCACGGAGACAGAGAACCGTATTTCATTGTCCTGAGAAGGCAGGAGGAAAGAGGGCTAGGATATTGGTTACAAAAAGACTTGGGGCTTTGAACATGGAAGATGCTTCCTCTGCTTGTTTTTTCTTTTGCTAACATAAACAATATTTATTCAGTAATAAAACTGACTAGTAGGAAGTGCCATTGTGACTTTTTAGAAATACTAGTGTCTGGAGGAAGCAGAATTCTCTTATGGCCTTACTCTGTCCCGTTTTCCCCCTGTAGGAAGCACTAGTGCAAGATAATCATATGTATTGACCAATGTGAACTGATGGCATTTTTTGCCAATGATACAAGACAGAAATAATGGGCTTCATCATGAGCTTTTAATTGTATAAAACTGAATTTTTGGCCAGCAGTTCAGTTCAGAGACTATTAGAACAAAAAAAGGCTAATTGAAGAAGTAATTTCTTTCTTGGGAAAAGCCTTCATCACTAAAAACTAAGCCAGGAAATTCTCTGAGACCCATTTTAAGCCCCAAGTGGACTAGATTTTGCATTTTATGGATAATAACGCACAAAGGCTTCCAAACACAGTGGGAAAGCTCAAGACAAATGGCTCTTGAAAAAAATTACAAACAATAAAGGCATTGTCTTGGAGTGCAGTTAGGCACTGCTCTTACAGAGATGGTTTTGTGTCCCGTTCACATGCATAACAATTATTGATATTCACTAATGAGTGAAAAAAATGTGCCACATTCCACCACTATTATAACTAGAATGGATCCCCCAGAACTCACACATTTAAAAGAATTATTAATTAGTAAAGATTTCACGCTTATACCTAGAAGGCCTGCAGGCAGGACTAGATACTGCCTTTATGTAAACATATACTTGCTTACTTTTTGCATGTTTTATTTAACAAAGAGTTCATTCTTCATATTTGTTTGCTGGTTCTTAAGGTTTTGGATTTAGTTACTTGAGAATGCAATTACCTCAGTTTTTGAGGCAGGTCAGAAATATGGTGCTGCCCAAATTGTCCAAAGATATTTCTCTTCCTTCTGCCTTTTCTGCTTCAGATTACTGCAATAGTTTTATTTTATCCATTTAGTGTCTCTTCTTCACTATCTCTTTAGGCCTGTCTGACAGTGCTACAAATTGGGGCTGCACGGAGGTGAGGGCAGGGGACCAATCATGCTACCAACCCTGTGTTCTTCAACCTTTCATGGTTTACAGAGATCCCACATGCACTGCCATTCTTCTTTTCCTCTACATCCTGCACGTCTACACGAGGTGCCTCTTCTCTTGTAGAAGCCAGTATGGCTTCTCTGCCGCATTTACAACAAAAGAGAGGTCTCCTACCCAGAGCCAGACATTTGTAAAACACTCTGTATTGTTTGTAGGAGTTCTAAGAGGTGGACCAGAAAATGTGATCCCTTGGTTTTAGAGTGCCTTTCATTCTGATGTATTTGCTTTTTGCTTTAATCTCTAGTAATAGTAATTTGACCATATGCCTAGAAGCAGATACATGCAAATCATTGACTCTGTCCACAGAAACTCGATTTTTCCGTGTTCAGCCATTTTTCTGGGGGAAGTAAAAGAGATGCCCAAGGGTTCTGGCAGACCTGCAGTGAAAGCAGAGAGCTGAAGTTCCACGTCACTAGCGGTCTGCCCCACAGCTCCTGAGGATGTTTGTGTATCTAAGGCAGGAACATCAGAGCCACTTAATGATTCTCTCGGGTGTTAAGCAGCTTACTTTAGCAAGCTGGGGCTCAAAGGATGATGGCTAGAGAACTGATCGCAGGACCATATAGTCCTGCTTTAAGAGGGAAATATGCTTCAGAAGAGTGGAACACGAGGCTTGGAGTGATAACACTTCAAGTGTTTGGCTTGAACTTGCCTCTTGAAACCTGTCAGACCTGTACACCACCTATATTAGCTTGGTCAGTTTGAAGTGAAACAACATGCCACTGTTATTTAAATAACATCAGAATAGCAGTTATTGATGGACTGAATACTGAAAATACTGTGTATAGAGACAAACTTCAGGTTCAAGAGTCTTTGAATTTTCTAATTATTTGTAAAAATAAAAAATTTAATACAACGTTATCAAAGTACTTAATCATTTTGTACCAGACATTTCTCTCCGGAAAATGTGGTGGGTACATATTTTTATAAATGAGAATGCCATTTGAGATTGCACCATGCTATTACAGTATATTTCAAATGCAAACAAAAATTATTCACCAGAAGTGAAATCTAAATCTGGAAACACAAAATAATCCATAAATTCTTCAGGAGTATCTCTAGCTTTGAATTTCCATGGTTACTGCACCCAAATAGGTTTTGATTTTCGTTGAAGCAAGTGCGTACCTGCTAATTGGGCCAGTGATTCAAGTCTTAAAAGTCAGCTAGTTATGCACTCTTCAAATTATTCACATCAAGAGTGGCAGCCAAAGGCTATTGCCATTTGTTGTTTAGTAAAAGTAAGGAGATGCTTAAATAAATGCAGATTGTCTAAAGTCATTCTTCTTAGAGAGCCAAACAAAAACTGGCAATGAATGCTGCACATGCAAAGTACCTCACTCAGATCTGACTTGCAAATCACGTAAGCAAGCAGCAGGCACAAATCAGTGGGCGCTCTGCTTTCAACAAAGTTCTGCTAATTCCTTCTGGTTTGGGCTGCATACATTTGACTGTGGTTTTTATTCCTACTCAGAATGACAATATGACTACTTTCATGGAATCATGTAATGCTTTGGGTTGGAATGGACCTTAAAGATCATTGAGTTCCACCTCGCTGCCATGGGCAGGGACACCTCCCATTACATCAGGTTCCTCAAAGCCACATCCAGCCTGGTCTTGAACACTTCCAGGCATGGGACATCTACAACTTCTCTGGGCAAACTGTGCCAGTGTTATTTTCTTATACTTCCAGTCTACCTGGTAAGAAGAGACTAAAACATTTCCCATTCTGGAGTGGTAGCTCTTGCTAAGCCATGGACCAGTCAGAATAGACACAACATGCATGACAAAACTTTCAGCCCCCTTATGTTAAACTTAAAGCTTTTGACAAGTAGATGTTTGTGCAGCATTTTCAAGGGTAATCACTTTTCTGTTTGAAGGTTATTAGTTCAAAGTTTAACGGAGCAACTTGAGAAAATCAGATATTTCTATCTTTTTATGTAAATTTTCAGGCATTTCAGAAATTTTGGAGAGTTTTACTTATAGTAATTATTTTATCTTGATCCAAGAGAGGTCTGTGGAAAGTGACAGGCTAAGCAGTTGGGTCATGGTTACCACTTGTTACTCTGAAAATGAACACAGGAGCACCAAATTCACTGTGTTTTATTACAGTGCTTCTTAAATAACAACTAAATGTTGCAAACCTTTGCCTAAATACCAGCAAATGATCACAGTTCTATTAGAAATTCATTGGCATTCAGTCTGTGGCTTCATGTTGGCCAAGGCCAATCACTGTCCTGTCTTACAAGCCTTGCTCCAGCTTTTCTAAGTCCTTAGCTGCTGGGGAGCTGTAGTCTAAGCATTGTGAGAAACTTTACTTTTGGTTAGTTTTAATTTTCACGCTACTGATAAAGTTTATCACTCTCAATAGACTTATGCTGAAGCATGATTATTTGCCTCGGTTCAGTTTCTCTACAACTATCTGAAAGGAGGATGCAGGGAAGTGGAGTTTGGTCTCTTCTCATGAGCAGCAGGTGACAGGACAAGAAATTGCACCTGGGGAGGTTTACATTTGGTGTTAAGAAAAATTTCTTCACCAAAAGGGTTGACAAGCATTGGAACAACCTGCCCAAGGAAGTGGTGGAATCACCATCCCTGGTGGTGTATATATATATACACACCCTGGTGGTAAAGATGGGTAGATGTGATTTGGGGGGACATGGTTTAGTGATGGATTTGGCAGTGGTACATTAACAGTTGGATTCCTATGGTCTTAAAGGTCTCTTACAACCTGGAGGACTCTGATTCTCACTTGGACCACCAGCAGCTACATCCACCTCCAAACTCCCTCCACATCCAGACTCCGTCAGCCAGCTCCTCATTCCACCCCCAAGCATCCTTCCTTCTTCCATTGTGCCTAGTGGAATTGTTTTCCCCCTTTCCAGTCTCAACCCTTTCAGGCTGTCTCTGCCATTTTGTTTGCCTCCAAACTACTTATCACTGATCTTTCTCTTCTGAAATACTTAAAACTTTGCAGATGGTCTCTAAAGTGATTTAAAAAAAAAAAACAACAACCCAAAACCTTCCCAAACCATCTTTTGCTTTTTTAATCTCGGCATCCTACCCAAAAGGAGACTTTGCTTTTAGCTATTATCGGCCCCATTTCAAACACCCACATCAGGCCCAACCACTGCCCCCGACTGCCCCTCACTCAGGCCCGACCAGCCCACCCCACGCCCGGGACCTCCACCGCCCGCTCCGGGACAGGATGTCCCGCCTTCCCTGCCCCTTCTGATTGGCCCACAGATTTGCTGGCGTCNTGGTGGCGGGTCCGCGCCGTGTGCAGCGCCCCCTGCCCGGGCGAGGCCTTCAGCCACCCGGGCCCCCTCAGCCCTCCGCAGTCCTGGCGGTCGCCCTCCTTCCCTCCTCCGCTCTCTTCCCCGCGTTGGAGCTGCGGCTGGTGGCCATAACGGGCGGTGACAGTGGGCCGTGAGGGATGGGATGCTCCTGGGAGAGTGTGTGTGGGGGGTGTCATGTGGCGAGGGGGAGCCCTCGGGCCTCAGCTGCCGCCTGGGGGGGAGCGGGGGGTGAGGTGTGTGTGTGTGGGGGTGACCCTGATAATCGCTTTATGTTGGCCTGCGGCTTGCGTAATCTGCGATCAATTATTTATTTTCTGCACCACTTATGGGGCGGAGGGGCAGCGCTAGGCCGCTGGTGGGGCTCAGTGCAGCAGAAGGGAGGCCTCCTGCCCCCAATGTCACAGGCAAGGGAAGCGGGGATTATTTTTTGGGGGTGTGTGTGTGTTCAAATAGTGGTTTTTTCTGTGAAATCCTCTTCGCGTGTAATTTCGGGGGACGCGAATGAGGGAGGTCCTTCTTCACGATAATTTTTTAAAGATCGAGTGGAAGCCATCCTAATCCTAACAAAAATAACCTTGTGTGGTTAATTTCATGTGCTAGATCGTTATTCTTCTCCATCTGTGGCAGGTTGGGCTGCTCAGCCAGCCTGGAGAGAAGGCTGGAGAAGGAAAGATGTCTTCTGAATCTTTTTGTCTGGCTGCTCAAGCTAGGTTTGACTCCAAATGGTTGAAGACAGACTTACAGGTAAGGAGTTGGACAGTTGTATTGCATCGTGACCTTTCAGGTGCAGATCAAGGATGCTTTCTGTCTGAACAGCTAGCTGACAAACAAGACTGCAGCATGGCTCTTGAGATAGATGTATAGGATTTTTGAATATGCTGATTTAAAACTGATCCTGAAGAAACACTGACTTATTTTGAGCTGCAGATAGATCTGTATTGTCAGTACAGTCCCTTCTGCTTAGAAACAGGCTGGAACACATATGTATGTTATCCGCAGAGCAGCGGAGCACATCGCTGAGTATGCAGCATTACTGCTAGAACTATAAATTCTTCATTTAGGCTGTTGCTAAACTTCTTGCCTCCATGTGAGCTAGCAGCTTTAATGCACAAGAAAACTGAAGTGCAGTGGAAATCTAATTTATATTTTGAAAAATTCAGATTAGCTTTTACTGTAGTTGCTTGTATAACTAGAATAGGCTTCCTTTAAATTTTGGGGTATTTTGAGAGGAGTTATTTTTTTGTCAGAGATAATGTGGTTGAAATGGAATTGGTCTTGTTGAAATGTGCTGATGTTTGGCAAAAGTTTTCTTTTGTCTTAGAAGATGATCTGGTCACTTACGAAAGTTGTGCGATAGAGGGATGAGGATACTATCATGTTTTCCCACTTCAGGTTTGAAAATTAGGCAGAAAATATACAGGAGTAGAGTGGTTTTGGGTCAGTTGTGTTTGTTTCAGATGAAATAAGTAACTAGAGTAAATCCCTGTCCTCTTCCTTCCTCCAGCTGGAATGGGCAATGTAGATACCTTACTTTGAATAATCTTTAGAAGTCCGTCCTCAAAACACTGAAATTCTTGTTGGGGTGGGCCAGCCAGTGTTATTTCTTGGTTACAGATAACTAATAACAAAAATAACAAATTTAAGAACTTGTGTCCTGTGACTTTACCCAAAATGACATGCTGATAGTCTGAATGGTTGAGTTCAGCTGCGCTTGTGGTTAGATGAGGGTTTGTCCCCATGTGGTTGTGATTCAAAAGCAGCCTTTCTCCAATATTTTACATCAATCAAACTAAATTGGACTTAGAAGCTACAGATATAGCCTTAGAGGTTACATTATTTAGTAGGTCTTGTATATAAATACTGTAAAATGACAGGGATTGCTCTTCATTTGGCTAGATTTGTTCCATTTTCATCTTTTATTCTTACCAAAGTAAAGGTAAAGATCCAAAGTTAGATATTTTGGCTAATGTGGTAAATTTAACATAGTAGTAAACAGCTTGAAGATAAGCATATTAGAAACACAGAAATGTTTTCCTGTTCTCTGGGATGTGCATTCTACATCACAAATGTGTTGCTTCAAGGATTGTAGAATAGAGGAAAACTTCAGCTTACAAAGTGGCAGTCTTTGTAACAGCTGCTGACTGTGCTTTGCCTCTTTTGCTTCTGTATTATGTGGGGTGAAAAACGTGACTGTTCATGTGATGTGTCAGATTTTTCCTCTTACTTGTAGTGCCTTTTTTTCTACATCCCTTTTTCTGTTTATATAAACTTTTGATAAGAGTGTTTCAGTTGCCTTCCAAACTTTAAGGATTCTTTTCAGCTGAGTGTGTACAAATGCAACAAAATATTTGTTTTATGAGACTGTTGTGTAGTTAATGTGTTGTAATAATTCCTTTTAATAATAAAAATCTCAATTTGTAACAACTTTCTATGAATACGCTCTCTTGTAAATAAGAGTTCTTTATGAGTAATAACAAGTTAGACTGTAATTGCCAGGGTATTCCCTTTGTTTTCCTCCAGTCATGCTGTAGTCAAAATAATGAGATTAAGGAAAGAAAAGGACAGTAATCATTTGTGATCTGTTGGACACAAACATCACTTCTCTGGAATCTGAAGGCTAGCCAGGCCTCCTGGATTTTCTTACTGGGTTTTTGGTATTGCCCAGGTCCTCATCACAAAACTGTATCTGGATGTATGTGTTCAGTATCTTAAAAAATGTGTGAGTGAATCTTTAATTGTTCCTTTTTAATGTATTTAATGGCAGATGTCTTCTGTCAAGTAAAGGGATTTTGGGCTCTTCTTCTATTGTATGAGTGACTATTTTGACTATTTGGTTTACCAGCATGACCTATCTGTGTGTAAAATTTCTTTATTAGGTGTAAGTCCTGTGTTTTAATCCTCTAAAAGTGTATTGAATGTGCTGATTTTCTACCATGTGTGTTTTCACTGACTAGCTACAGAGAGAGCTTAGTGGTGTTCAAGACACTGTCAGCAGGAATTGATAATAGGAGTATAGTACCTAGGACAGGTTTGAAGAAAGACTAATTTATGTGAATTACTCAAGATGACTACAAATCATTGTTTGGAACTAGACCCTGAAACTTTTCTCTTTGCAGCTAGATTTTAAACTTTTCACTCTATAGCAGTCTAAGAGTGGGTATATGAAAGTCCCTGGAGAAACAGAATGATACCAGGGAATTCTTACCTTAGGAGACATACAGAGATCGATTAGTTTTTAAAACAACCTTTTTTTGTGTGTTTTTTGTTTTAAATGAAGTTCTTTGCTGCTGCAAAATATGGGGAGTATAGCTAGAATCAGAAATGAAATGTTTTATTTGGTGGGCTAGCAGTCTCCAAAGTCTGATTTGTTTGGGTGTTTTTTTGGTGTCACTGTTGCCAGAGAGCTTGCTCTTTAGACTTGATGGCTGTGGCAGTTATTGTGGATTAAGCTGGTGAAACTTCTCTGAAAACCATGGGATTCTTTTTTTGATCTAGCTCAAGATGATGTTGCATTAATAATGTAACACATAGTATTACAATACTATGGGCATCAACAGGTCTATAATATAGTGGTATTAATATAAATAGAAAAGAGTGACGTGGATTTTAGCGTGGATTGTGTTTAATCACCTGTGTGTGTCAGTGTTCCAGCTGGCAGCTAGGCTAAATTTAAATGTTCTTACTCAGTTTTGGGATGTTGCTGTTGAGAGACAAAGCCAGGGTAACGTAGCATATTATTACTGCTCTTAAGAGACTGTCAAAGACACAATCGCTTTTGTCCTAGCAGTGAGTCTCTAGCCTGCAGGACTAACTGCTGAAACATTAATGGATTTGTATCTTGACAATATTTTTTGGTTATATTAGTTTATCTGAAACTAATCAATAGGAAGTCAAAATGCTCTACAAAGACCCAACTGTACTTCATAACTATTCCACGTCTTTTTACTAACTTTGGAATTAGTTGACCTACTATTGTATGTTTTACAGCTGCTCGTATAATTTTGAACTGATTAGAAACATCTTTTTAAACGTCATCACAGAGATGAGAGTTCTTTAAAATGAAACAGCCACCTGTAAGAGTTGCATTAGTCTGAAACCTTTTTACTTTCCATTCCATGTTAAATTTGGCATTTTGATTTTCATGAGAATGCCACTCTTCTAGCATCTAGAGCAGTACCTTTGCTTGTAAGAAGATAACATAAATAAACGCTGGCTTTGCTAGTAAAAGCAAGAAGTTAGTGAAAGTTGCGTTCTCTGTTTTGTTGATTTCCTCTTAGTTTCCTTTTTAGTTTTGGTTTTCTGATAAAAAATGAAGGGCTTATGTGAAAGTTCATGTAGAACACCGCAAATCAGAACTATGCTTTTAGAGGAAGTGAAGTTTGCAATAGGCTCTTAATTTTATTTTTTTTTATAAAATCTTTAAAAAAATAAAAAACAAACCACAAAAAACCCAATGCTGTCTCTTCAAAATAAGTGATTTCCAGAGGGAAGGGTATGGACTATATGTGCAGTGATAGGTTAGAGAAATTGAATTTAATGTTTATGCAAGTATTTGGGCTCAAGCAGAACTACAATTCTGCAAATGGAGAAAGTTACAGAATTTGTCCTCTGTGTTTGAGGAAATTGCAAAGTTTTTCTTTGCCTATGGCCATTAACTGTTAAGAAACTTATGGAAGACCCGTAGGTGGTTATTATGGGCACATTTCAAGTTCAACTCCTCTGTTGAAGTAGTATGGGGCTGCTGAACTTTCCTGTCTTTGCTATTGGAGCTTTAGAGCAGTATGTTTAAATCTAATGATGTTTCACTGTGCTTTGCATAGGTGTGATAAGCAGCTGTGCTTTCAGGGCATGCTACAGCAGGGAAGGAAGGAAGGAAGCTAGAGCAAAATACCAAAGAAGATGACAATGAAAAAGGAAACAACAATTGAATGGATTCAAAAAACCTGAAAACAACAGAGAGACTTGGGAAGGGACTTAATGTTCTGTGATTTTCTTTAGCAATGCTGAACTGAAATTAAAAAAATCTTGTTTTTTAACCTATTTGTAAAGGAAAATGGCTGTTTTTTGTTGTTTTTTTTTTTTTTTTTTTTTTTTTTTTTTAATTTTAATGTAGTCTTTAAGATGCAGCCAATGGCTAATGCAGTAGTATCTGAATGATAGAACAGATTCCTTCCCCCTCCACCCTACTGGCAATTCTGAGGTGAAGACTATTTAAGTGGCTTATATTTTAAATCCATATTGACATTTTGTGATTATGAAGTCACTGTCTTGAGTTTCCAGTGCAGTTATATAATGGGGAATCTTACCTGAATCAGTCCATGTCCTTTGGTGTCATTTTCTTTTCCTGGCATCATTTTTCTTGAGCTAGAGTTAACTTCTACAGATGCTTCTATGGTTTCTGCTGGAAAGGTTATGAAATCACATCAAGAACGTGATCTGCTGTACCACATGGGGTACCTTTGTCTGACTTAAACAGTTGACTTTAGAACAAAATCAGAGCTTCTGAGTATTCTCACAATAACTTATTAAATGCAAAATTGCAGTGGTGATTTGAGAATTCTCAGAAGCTTATCCAGTTCTGTTGCAAGATTCAATATCCTTGAAATGTAAGGAAATGATTAATGTTAATGCCAAAGCTTTATTCTCTAAGAGTAGATGGGGATGGATGGGAATTTCACTGCCAGTGTCGTTGGAGAATGGCAAGAGCATATGCCAGCAACCAAGCTAGATATCCCTTTATTGAATATAGTACCAGACAGAATAAATTAGAGTTTAACTGCACATACAAGATGACCAGAGGATTAGAGTGGGGCCTGCCTAGTTTACAGTACAGTAGAAGTTCACTTTGAAGTCTGCTTAGGCCCTTGCTTTTTCGGTGTGGGGTAATGAGCAGAGCTGAGACTCAGGTCTGTATGGGAAGTATGGTGGGATACATGCCTCACAAGTGTGCAGAGATCAAGACATGGCCTAGGGATAAGAGTGTGACAAATAGTGGAAGTGGCTTGGGGTTTGTGAAGGTGAGGCCCATTGAAGGTAAGGGTATGTGACTGTTGTCTTATCTGAGAGGAGGTCAGGAGTTGCCATGGGAAGAACAAGGGAAATTTTGGGCATAGGGAATGCCACTTGATTTGGTGGAATGAGTAGGGGGAGATCAAGAACACGGGTCCAGGTTGTAAGGCACTGGATAGTGGTGATGGAGTTTCTGTTACCGGTCTTGGGAAGGCAGCTTCTAGGTGGCGGGGCATGCAGGGAGTTGGGCCCTTGTGGGGTTTTTAAAGAATGTACATCTCTGGAACTGTTGCCAGTTACAAAAGTTCAGTGAAATCTTAAGTATTCTTAATTTGTCAGATTACCGAATTTGTCAAGTTTGTCCCTCTTAAACATTCACAAATGAAGTTAATTATTAGAGTGAAAGATTTCCACATAAATCAAGCAACCTAGTGAGAGTGTTAGACTCAGCAAAACATGGGTAGGTACTCTTGTACATGCAACCCCAGTATGTCAGAACAAATGAGTGTAAGAAGAGCCGTATTTTTGAAGAAGAGTCATATATTTTTTGAAAATAGAAACTAAAGAGAGGTGGTCTTTGAATTTGTTCTGAACAGAGTTCTGGTTCTCCTGTCTCAGCCCTTGGATGTGTTGATAGACTCCTTGCAAATGTCTGAGTGCAAGACGTGTTGGTGGGAGCAAAAGAAGAAAGTAGTTGTGTTTGTGCTGGCTAAGATAGTTTTAAAACACTGTAGAAAGGAAGAAAAGCAGGAATCATGACTAGTTGAAGTCGGTCCAGTTCCCCTCCTTAGGCAGGGCTGTGTAAACCAGTTTCCCAGGACCATGTTCAAATGGCTTTTGAGTATCTCCAAGGATGGAGACTCCACAACATGGAAGTGCTGAGTTGCCCCCTCAGTGAAAAGGTGTTTACTGATGTTCAGAGGGAACCTCCTGTGTTTCAGTTTGTTCCCATTGCCTCTGGTCCTGTCACTGGGCACCACTGAGCAGAGCCTGGCTACGTCATCTTTACACCTTCCCTTCAGGTATCATATGCACTGATGACTGTCCTAGTTTGGGGTGGAGCAGAAGCAACTTTCTGTTTAGTGAGAGAGGCTCTTATCCTTCTTGCCATGGCAACCAGGGTCAGCTGACCTGGTTGTTTACCCTGTGCTTGCACCTGTGGAGAAATGGATGGGTCAGGTGACTCAAAGTATTCCATCACATCTGCCATGTTCAGTATAAAGGCTGAGGGATCAAAGGAGTCAGGATGGCTGCTTCTTGAATGGCTCTCTTTGAAGACCGATGCCCAAGGAAGACCCTGTCAGTTTGTCTACCTTTGATCCCCATCAATGTGTCCTGACTCTAGTTCCCTTTTGTCACTGAGACCAGTCTGGAACTTTCCTATTGCCTGCCAGTGACATCTCCCTGGGAGCTTGTTATGGTGTTATACATATGTATTTATATATATTGTATCTATTTTGTTATTTCCTTTTTTCTTTGTTATTAATATTTCATTAAAGTAGTTTATGTTTTTTTATGAACCTCCTAACTGTTTCTCTTCTTCCTCTCCTTGGAGTGAGATGTGGGGGAGAGTATCTCTTGTCTTGTCATTGGCCGACCCAGCCCAAAGCATGAGAGTGTCTTTCCCCCTGAGCCTTCTCTTCTTCAGGCTAAATGGTCCCAGCTCTCCCAACCTTCCTTTATAGGAGAGATATTCCAGTCACCAAATCATCTTTCTAGCCCTTTGTTGAACTCTATCCAGTACATCCATGTCTTGCTTGTATTGGGGAGCCCGGAACTGGACATAGTGTTCCAGGTATGGCCTCAGCAGTGCTGAGTAGAAGGGAAGGATCACCCACCCAGTCTGCTAGCGACATTCCTCTGAACTCAGCTTAGGAAACCCATTAACCTTTTTTGTGGCAAGGGCACATTGGTGGCTCGTGTTCAACTTGGTGTGAATCGGGACTCCCAGGTTCTTTTCTGCTGAGCTCCTTTCCAGCTGGGTTACCCTCAGCATGCACCAGTGCCTGGGGTTGTTCCTCCCCAGGTGCAGGACTTTGCGCTTCACTTTGTTGAATTTCATGGGGTTCCTGTCAGCTCATTTCTCCAGCGTATTGAGGTCCCTCTGGATAGCAGCACGACCCTCTGGCATATCAGTCACTCTTTCCTGCTTCTGTTGGTTAAGTGAAATATTTTTCTTAGGGTTACAGAACTTTGGGATCGTGAAAATAAAATTGCTTGAATAATTTAGCATTAAAATCCTCAGACTTTTCTTCCACTTCTTGGCTATCATAGTGTCAATTCACTGTTTAGTATGCCTGCTGAATATTAATAGTGAACTTGTTACAGTTTGAATGGAGTTGCCCTCAGTTAAGAGGGATGAATTGGTTGTAAATTCTGTTTCTTAGTTGTCCATTCAGTTGGTTGCTTTGTTTATTGCTACAAAAAAAAAGTCCCGTGGTCCTTTACTTTCAAACACGTCTCTTCTTCTCCCTCCCCCAACCCATACACCACTGGCAAAATGTTAACTACAGCCTGGATGAAAGCAAAATTGTTTATCTGAAGGCTGCTTATGGTGTAAGCTTCCACATGAGATATTTGTAGAAGGAGGGGGAACTCTCTGACCTATAATCTTGTGGTGGTTGCTCTATCTTCACGCAACATACCAAGAAAATGACTTTGATAAGAATTTTAACACCAAACCCAAGGCAGAAGAAATTTTGTTTACTTTTTCAGTGTTTAGTTGCTTGAAAGACTTGGGTGAGCTTTATGCCACGTGAAAGGATTAGAGGTTAAAATGGAGAAAACAATTCTTGTTTCTCCTTTATATCAATGCTTACAAAAGTAGTAAGTTTTCTGAAATTAAACAATGCTGTGTTATGAAGAACCTTGAATTCAAAGCCTGTAGGCCTCTACCTTGTAAGCTTAAGGACTGTGAGAATAATTTCTCATATCCAGGTGATCTGAGAATGTAAAATAAAATTTATGAAAATTTTAACAGACAAAAATCTTAACTTTGTGAAAACCATAATTTATTATGCAGCCCATCTGGAGGGTTGCCTTGCTCACTATTTTTCAAGTCTGTCTGTTAGCATAGGTTGGAATTCAACAGGTAAATGCTTAAAAAAATTTCAATGACATGAGCCCAAAATACTGACAACTGTGTTCAGCTATTTTTTTTTTTCAAGAAAAAAATAGTGAAAAATAAATTCCTAAGTGCCCACTGAAACATATGACCACATCTGATGAAAAGAAAGTGAATGCCATTCATCTTTGAAATGCTTATATACTGGGAACAATGCAGGAAATTCAGTCAGTGGTGAATGGTTGATTATTTTTTCTTTCATTGTTGAAACACAACTTCAGACTATAACACATTTTAAAAATATAAGCTGAATTTAAACTTGTAGCAAAATGCAGAATCTTGGCAGAAGCTGTCTGTGCTGTCAAGCCCTGAAGAACAGGGACTGTACAGGGATTCAGTAAAGCATAGTCACAGTGTGATACTGGTGGTGTACCATTAATAAATTGCAGATAAGTTGAATAATGTCTAGCTCGTGCTGTGTGATTTTCTTCCCTGTTATCCCCCCTGAGATCAGGAGATAGCAAGTGGAAAAATACATACAACGTGTCAGCTCATATTTTATGCTGAAATACGATTGAAATTATGAATAAGTGTTGGAGTGAATCTGTGAAGTATGCCATTTGAAGTCAAGAAACTACTATGGTAATTAAGTCTGTTACAGTGGTGTCAAAACACACAAGTTGTCTTTAATTCTTCATGTTAACTGAGATGAGCATTAACTGTATCAGCAAAAGACTTCCCTGGTGTTCGTTCTGATTCTTAAAACCTGCAATCTTTAATCATTAAAATATAGTTAGGAAATAGATCGCAATAAGGTGTGAGCAGATTTCTGTGTATAAGGGTAAAGATTTTCCAGCAGTTGTGTAAGCAACATCTTTGTGTTACTCCTCAATTAAAACACTTTGGATTTGAATGCTAGTTACATAACACAAAGATGCTTCTGAATAAGCCTTTGGCAGTTGGTTTGGGCTTTTTTTCAAATGTCTCCACTGCACCACTTCGGTATGCTAAAGGTATTCTGTTTCTCAAATACATCTACTCCCATCCTCCCTTATGCTGTATAGTTGCAAACCATAGCCTGGTTATTACAGAATTTGACACCCGTTTTGCAGCATTTTGTAAAGTCAAGAACAACATCAGTTGAAGACAAGTTATCCTGGTCATTAGGATTCTTCAATCAGTTCTTCAAATAAATAAATTGTTAAGAGACTTGTGTAACTGAGTGCTTTTGTACAGAATCACAGAATGATACAGGGTTGGAAGGATCCCTGGAGATCACCTAGTCCAACCCCCCCCTGCCAAAGCAGGTCCTCCTAGAGCAGGTTGCATAGGGGCTTGTCCAGGCAGGTTTTGAATGTCTCCAGAGACAGAGACTCCAGCATCTCTCTGGGCAGCCTGTTCCAGTGCTCTGCCACCCTCAAAGTAAAGATGTTCCTCCTCATGTTTAGATAGAACTTCTTATGTCCAAGTTTGTGCCCGTTTCCTCTTGTCCTGTCACTGGGCACCACTGAATAAAGACTGGCCCCTTCCTCTTGCCACCCAGCCTTTAAGTATTTGTAGGTGTTGATCGGATCCCCCCTCTGTCTTCTCCAGACTGAAAATACCCAAGTCCCTCAGTTGTTCCTCATAAGGGAGATGTTCCAGGCTCCTAATCATCTTTGTGGTGCTCTGCTGTACTCTCTGCAGCAGATGCCTGTTCTTCTTGAACTGGGGAGACCAGAATGGGACACAGTACTCCAGATGGGGCTTACACCAGGGCAGAGTAGAGGTGGAGGGGAACCTCCCTTGACCTGCTGGTCATGTTCCTGATGCACTCCAGGATGGCATTGGCCTTGGCCAGAGGGGCACATTGCTGGCTCATGGTCATCCTGTTGTCCACTGGAACTCCCATGAGTCCTTCCCGCTAGCACAGCCCTGCCACTTGTTCTATTGCAAGAAACTGTCATATTGCCACTGTAATGCACTGAGAACTGACCTGGGGTGAGGTGGCCCCTTGCTTCCCCTTACCCCCTCCCCAGGCACAGCTGGTTTTAGTCTGGATTCGTTCCATAATCTGCTTCAGCAGATGATCACATGTGCATTGGTCTGCACAGGAGATGAGGCATGGTAGCAGCTGGAAGGAGGAGGGAAGGCTGTGGGAGATGCTTTGCACAGCAGGACCGGTTTGAACTGGATAAATACGTTTATGAATATGTGCCTTAAAGTCATGTGTTCTGGTTGAGTGCCAAGCTCTTTAGTTGCTGGTTTGGAGAGGTGACTGTAGTGACTTCCTTCAAGCTTCCCCGTTTTGTCACTTTATGCAGCGTGGCTTTGTTTGGATAGCTTTTTGTGAAGCAAAAATGACACCCCACCCCATGCCCCCTGCATTATTGCATGGTTTCATCTCGAATGTGTGGATCGTTCTAAGTGACCAGCTCCATGCTCTGCATATATTTAAATACAATGCATTTAAAGGTGATTCACGCTCGTTTTGTTTGAGCCTGTTGAAAAGTTACTACTTTGAGCTTTTAGTCTGAAAATACCGTAGCTAGAATAATCCTGAAGAGATCCTGAAGATCACTTAAATCCCAGTCATACACACGCATACGATGAAGATACCAGTGAAGTGATACATGTGTTCTTTCTTCTGGGACGAAATATAAAATCTGATATATTTTAAATGGTAGTTTGACTTGGCTTGAGATAAAATTGTTGTGTGTAACCGTATATCCTGTATTATTTATAACAGCTTGCTTTTACACGAGATGGACTATGTGGCTTGTGGAATGAAATGGTAAAAGATGGAGAGATTGTATATCCTGGAACAGAGTTAACACAAAGTGGTGAACTACCTCCAAGAAAAGGTATGGATTTTTTTATTTATTTATTCACTTTTTTCCATCTTGATGAAAATGGAATTCAGATTTCATACTGTGACAAAACTTTGATTTATTGTCACCTGTCTATACAATTTGCAGGCATTCGTGTTTTGCATTACATATAATTGAACATTACTAAAAAGTGTGCAGAAAGGTGATGTTTTGAGCTTTTCTTTGAAGGCTTAAATCTGTTCCAGCCTTTTGAAATTAAACTTCATAACTAGGCATGCTATGATGAGAGAGGTTTGGCAGTGTCCTTTTGTTTGGTATGCTTGGTCAGTTTACAGCTGAAGTCTCTGCTAAAGGAAGCGGACTGAGGAATGGCGTAAAGCTGACACTGCTGCTTCTACTTTTGTTTACAACCTCTATGAAGTGACTAAAAGGTCAGCTAATGAGAATGTAGTGCTTTCCCCCCCCCCTCATTGTTTTTTTGCTCTCTAGTGTACTTTAAAGCAATTCAAACGTTGCTAATCCTGCAGAGTAGAGTGTCTCTTTAGAGAGATTATTTTGGTTGAGGTGGATTTTGTTTTGTGATGAGTTTTTTTCAAAAATTGAGTGATTCTGTGATTGCTTTTGTTTTTTCCTCTGCTGACTGTGGTGCTCTTTTCGCTCCTTATTGAACAGAAAACTAACCTGGTCAAAAAAGGAACAGGTTTATGTTTCCTAAACTGCCTGAAGTGGGCTCACCAAATGGTCAGATAAATTTTGTCAGTAATTTGGTAGCA
>VZTM01033731.1:3721-18857 GCA_013400555.1 Jacana jacana | reverse complement strand
TTTTTTTTTTTTTTTCCATGGTAAAATGTATGTCTTACACAGATTACTTCCAATGCCAAAGAAATGTAAAATGTGCAAAAATAACCCACCAAAGGGCACAAATGGTTCTGCCTTCTTTTAGCAATTTTTTAAGCTATGTAGCAGCGTGTTGTTGTACCCATAATGAGACTCCATATTACCTACTCTTTTTTTTCAAAGCTGGTTTAAACTGCACTAAAGCATCCATTGTGTTGTTCACATCCCCACCTTTACTGCTATAATGCAAGAGTTTCAAATTTAAAATCTCCTCTGTCATATCCAGTTTGCATGTAGCCTTAGTGACAGATAGCAGACCAAGAGGTGTCACAGACATCAAGACACATTCTAGTGCAGTCAAACTGTTCAGTGTGGTCTCATTTTAATGTCTCCATCACTGCTAGCCCACAGCAAAATTGGAGAATTGGATTTTATTTGCATTTTTTCCATTCCTCAAACTTTCATGAGGAAAAATGCTGGGGAAGGCTATCAAGCTTTATCTGTTTTATCATTTTGCTTTTATTATTTACCATCGATAAAAGGTTTCATTATTTTGACAGGTTCATGTTCACCCTGATAGAGAGCATTAGTAACTTGCTTATTCACATTGGTGAACTTGAAAAATTACTTTGCTAAAACAGTCTTTCCTCCTGCTGGTTTTTGAGCATTAGGGTTTGACTGCAAACTGCTGCATGGATATTTATTTTTATTGGTAAAATGTTTTCTTTTCTGTCTTTTCTGTTTGTTGGTGGTATTTTGTTTCTTTTTTTCCTTATAAACTCCAGAGTTTACAAAATTGGGGGTTTAAAAAGATCATGACTACTTTCATTTTGTTTGTCTTTCCCCCTCCTATACTTGCACATCCAGAATCATGTACAGGCAGAGCATATCTAGCTAAAATAATAAGTATCAACCTTAGTAGCCCTGAATTCACAAGACAGGCTTAATAAAGTTTTTACAACCTGGCATGGTTTACTCTGGAATAGTTCCCTCCCTTCTTCTTCCTCCAGCTTTATATACTGAGTATGATGTCATATGGCATGGAATATCCTTTTGGTCAGTTCTGGTCAGCTGTCCCAGCTGCGTCTCATCCCAGCTTCTTGGGTGTTCCCCGCCTTCTTGTTGGCAGGCCAGTATGAGAAGCTGAAAAGTCCTTGACTGCTTAGCAACAACCAAAATACTGGTTTGTTATCAACATAATTCTCATTCTAAATCCAAAACACAGCATTATACCAGCTGCAGGGTCCCAGTTGCTGGCTGTGGTTAAACCATGACAGTTCTTAATGATGTTCAATGAGCTTGAAGTGTTCAAGATAATGACAGCTTTGATTGGAATATGCTAGATCCAATTTATAGCTGTTATTGCTGTTTAGCTATTAATCATCAGGCTTCTCTTCTTGCTGTGAGTCTTTCTTGCCTTACTGTATAATATAGTCTAGTGCTTCTTAGTGGTTACTTTTTTGCTGTCACTGCTTGCTGCACTGCTGTACCACTGTACCGCTTATCTGCTGCGCCTGGGAACATTTTGACAACAGCAATGGAGATGCACCAGGATTGGCTGATAGCCACGGCATTGCTGCTGTTCCTGTGCTGGCTCAACAGGCAGGAACGCCTGTGTGAACTTGACTTGAAACAGCTGTGCAGATGCCGAGGTCAGTGAAGAGGAGGAGTCAGAGATGCTTTAGGCACCAGAGAAGAGATTCCCCTGCAGCCTGTGGTGAAGACCATGGTGAGGCAGGCTCTCCCTCTGCAGCCTATGGAGTTAATGGTGGAGCAGATATCCACCTGCAGCCCATACGGTATCCCATGCCAGAGCAGTTTGGAGAAGTTCACAGAGGACCATCTCCCATGGGAGAGACCTCAGTTTGCCTGTTTGTACTCTGCATTTAAACCACAACACAGCCCTGTCAATATGTCAGAAGGACTGGCTGAAGAAGTTGTTTCTGAGGACTTCTTGCTTCTTGAGTCAAGTTCACTAGCAACTATTTTCCAACAGAGTTGGAAAACTAATCCTTTTTTTTTTTTCCTCCTTTGCATGGAAATGAAAACAAGTCTTTTTGGTATTGACTTATATAAATGGTTCTCTCTTTATCACTTCCCTTCCAAGATTCAAAATGGTTCAGAATCTGTTTATCTATGTCATGATCAGGGCATATATCACAAATCAGAGATGTAAGAGGTGCAAGTCCAGATGTCTTGTTCATGGAAAGTTTTCAGTCTGGGCTTTCAACATCTCAGTAAGGCCTCTTTCTGCTTTTGCTCAGAAAAACTGCAATTGATTTAAGGATATTTTACAAATGAAAGTTTCAACAAAACTGGTGCATAAAAAAGGTTTCTTGTCAAGAAATCAGTGTTTGGTTGCAATCCTTTTGAGTTTAATGAGGTATCCAAGCAGCTAAACAGAACATAAGTTTTCCTTGCCATTTTCCAACAGGCATATCATTCATCAAGTCACCAGGAACTGAAAATGACAAAAGAACAGAAATTAAAGATAAAGAGATCTGTGATTTATTTATTTTGATTTTTACAAGCTGTAATAGAAGAGAGCCTAAGCAATGCCCCTTTGCCCTTGGGGAAAAATGAATCCATGCAGGGAAAAAAACAACTAAAACCCCACAAAAGAAGATACAGACCTATCAATTCTGAACAGAACCAGTGATTTGATTGTGTAAGAGATATATGACAAAAATTAATTGATTTTCCTGCCCTGACCACAAGCATACACATGGATCTTCCAAAACACCAACATTCAATCACATTAACTATCACTGTGTCTTGAAAAGTGGTTATTTGGATAAAGTAGTAGAAAAATCTTTCAGTACAGTATGAACTATGTTTTTTGTGATTATTTTTTTTTTTAAAGAAAAGTAAAATGCTAACCTACTCCCTAGATATATGAAAAAGACATCAAAATCCTGATGTGGAAGTGGTCAGTGATTTTTCCTTTAGGTCTAGTACTACAGGAAGTAATAGTGCATAAAAGTCTCAGTCTGCAGTAGAGAAGATGTTCCATAAACTTTGAAGGAGTGTGGGAGTAAATCTTTTGATCCATGGATCCAAAGACCACTTCTTTGAAAAATCATCTGAGAAATTACTTACCATTGAAGATTGGCATCTGTTTGCGGAGAGTGGGTCTGCCACTGAATAACGATATAAGCAAATTTGATTTCTTCAGTTTATAGATTAAATAACAATAAAATACAATGGTTTGGGATATAAAATAGATGTATTTCCCAGTAGGAGATGAAAAGAAAATAGTTCCCAGAATGAAACTCTGGAAAAGCTCACTCTGATTCTGGGCTCTAGAATTACTGGTGTCACTTCAAACAAGATTATATTGTCAAATATGAGTCTTCAGTTTGCTCTGGCAAGACCTTCTGGCTGTTAAGGAGAGAAGAGACCAGACTGCTTTATAACAGCAATCTCTTCTGAGTTTGGACATTGGGAATCTGTGAATTGCTTTCAGCGTATTTATGACATCTACAAATGAGCATTAACAGGATAATTTCAGCTAAATTTCACGTTTCAAGGCTTCAACTTATTACCTGAAGGGGTCAGCAAGGTGCTTAGGTTTCTGTCTGCTCTATCTTTGTAATCTCCCTCAGCCTTTCACAGTCACTGTCACAATCCTGTTGCTAATATAGCCCTGAAATGTTATTTTTCATGTTTAGTCAGGGGATTTCAGTTCCAGAAGGTTCTGTAGTGCTTTTTGCTACAGCTAACTTATTTACCCGATGTTTTGGTAACCTGTCTTCCCTTCTCACACTCCCTGTGTTGTTGACACTAATTTGCACCAAATTTTCAGAGTATCTTGCTGATTATGTGGCTTCTATTAAATTCCTGAGATGTCTGGCATTTAAATGCAACCCCTGGTTAAAACCAGATATTCAATTCCCCCATCTTCTTTACCACTAATTGTACAGAATCATGTATGCATCATTTGATCTCATTTACACATATTATTTTAGTCTTGTATGTGCACATGGTCTTACCTTCTTTATGTTTCTTTATAGAATGAAACTTCAGACATGGTGACAGTTTTTAATAGTTTGTGCTCGTTGATATTTGAGGAGGTGATGTTCTTATAGTTTTACCCATAAGGAATAAGTTATGCTGAATGTTGTGGGTTTATGACTCACCAGCTTTCCTCAAGCTGTCCTTTAAAACTATACCCTGGAATCTGTTTGCTGTGAGTGTCAACAGCATCATTCTTTTTTTCTTCAAAAGGAGAAGGTGAGCATTATTTCCACTGAAAGCGTGTTCACCCAACCCATTAGGACTGTCCATAGATACATATAATCTGGTCTTTAGAAGAGGATTTCCAACCGCTCAAGGAGAAAGGTTTTGGAAATGGTTTAAAATGGAAATAACTGGAATGAGAAAACAAACTTGATTTTACGGAAGAGCTCAACATGCTTATGAAATGTATTGTGCTTTACAACAACAGCAATACTTATTAATGTTTACAAGTATCTAAAGGTTGGGTTGAAGGAGATGAAGCCAGGCTCTTTTTGGTGATTCCCAGTGACAGAACAACAGGCAACAGCACAAGCTGGATCAGAGGAAGTTCCATTCAAATATGAGACAAAATTTCTTTCTGGTGAGGGTGACAGACCACTGGAACAGGCTGCCCAGGGAGGGTGTGGAGTCCCCTTCTCTGGAGATCTTCAACACCTGCCTGGATGCAGTCCTGAGTAATGTGCTATAGGCAATCCTGCTTTAGCAGGGAATTGGACTAGATGATCTCTAGAGATCCCTTCCAAATCTGACAATTCCGTGATTCCATGTCTAAACAGGTCAGAAAGCTGCTTACAGCCCTATATGCCTGGTGAGAGGGGCACGTAGATGCCCTCCTGTAATTACTGGGCAGGCTTACCCCTTGAAGCTGGGGAGGGAATGACTGATTCTAGGACTGCAATAGCCTCCAGGCTGTTTGTGCAGAGAGTGAAGAGTCTGGATGGGAACGGTGGTGCTGTTGTTCTCACAGGGTTCTGAGGACAAGAAAGCCTTGCTGTAGAGACAGAAGAGCTCTCAGCAAAAGCCAAGAAGGCAGCCTGTGCAGATACTGTGCTGTGCTGCTCCACTACATGTTGGAGCATGAGGTTAACTGAAATGTCTGCAACCAAACAGGAGCATCATTGCAAAAAAGCAGCAGCAGTGTCACAGCTTGTGTAAGGTTTTTACAAGTATTTTAAGTGCTGCTTAGAGTAATCAGAGTGGGTTTTTTTCTCCTCTCTCTTTGTTTCACGGTACTCCTCAGCAGTTTACCTACACCCTGAGGTGGGAGTGGGGGTGGGGAAATAAAGCAAAGAAACAACCAAAAATCAACTGAAAAATAAGACCATATGGTTTATGCTTTCGCTGCTTTAGCAGCCTGAGGTTCCAGGAAAATGTGTGTTCAGTATGTTGAAGAATACCCTGTAAGTCAGTACCTGAAAAAAAGAAAACTGGAATCTTGATTATTTTACTATTGTCGGGTACTTCAACATGTCTTACCTTTTAATGTGCCCATAAAGATATTCTTCTCTTTTGTAAAATAATGATGAAAATTATTATGATAATTGCCTGAAATTAAGTCTTTAATTGCCAGTTGCTGTACATACACACAAGACTGGAGAGATGCCCCATAGAGAGCAATCTATACAGAGTTATAATGTGGGGGAAATCACAGTGAGACAAAAGCAGCTTTCCCGGTTCTATGATAATGTTTCCCAATCATCACTGGAATTTTTTCTAAAAAGGAATATACCCAATAAGACTGATCAGTTTGAAGCACAGAGAATGTTTTATACACTGAATAACTTGATGTTTTAAATAGACTATGTATTTCAAATCCAATTGAAGAATTTTCAGATGAAAATGGTGAATGTTTCTGTTTCTTCAGTGTCTAATGCTGATTTGCATATCACCAGGCAGAAGAAATCAAAGAAGAAAGACCACATTTCAAACAGAAACGCTTGCAATTTTATTCCCTTACAACTCTATTTACGTTCAGTAGTATTTGACCCATGTCTTCACCTGCATGCTAGTATGAAAACTACTTTATAATTAACAGTATGAAGTCCTTTAATTGTTAAAGTTTCCATTATCTGTAACATATAGTTCTGAAATGGGAATTTGAGAAGAACTTTCATTTTGGTTATATTCTCTGGCAACTCCATTCAAATATGCCTATAAAACATTTACTAGTATTTTCATTAAAAATGAGAGGTTATTTTCTTTCTTTGATGGGAGGTGGTGCAGAACAAAGGCACTTGGCAATACTTTGCAGGATATAGCCACAGGGAAAAGCTGTGTGAGACCTTCTCTGCTCGTAGCTCTCCTGTTTCTTCCATACAGATACACACTCTAGAGGTTACACAGGAAGAAAACCATGTCCTACAGGCTTTTCTCCCCTGTGATAAAGCTTTGCCTAACATTGATCCTCTCCTTATATACACTGTTAGACAGGATCTAACACCCACCAAAAGATTTCTCTGAAACCTGACTGGGTATTTAGCATTGGATTTAGTTTCTCATAGATAATACACGACTAGCAAACTATATATCCATCCAAAAGGATCTTCTCCTGACTTCAATTTCTGCCACCAGGGAAAAACAAAAAAAAAAAAGAAAAAGTCAATATCTACAAAGCGGGCATCTAGGAAGATAAACTTTTACTTGAAATGAAAAAATTCTGAAATGGATTTTTAAAAGTCTCTTTTCAGGGAAAACATTTATTTTGTCACAATTAGAATTTAAAAATAATTCACAGTATGAATTTTTAGAGAGGAAGATTTCAATGTTTTTACTATTTTTAGTTTCTATTGACTCCAGCAATATTTTGATTGAATATGAAAGGATAATAAGGACTTGAAATGATGCTAATGTACATCAGTAAAAAATGACCACTGGTGGGAAGCTATTCATTAACTGTCCTCAGTGCACTAACAGCAGCACTGGTTGATCTCATTAGAGAAGGTACAGAAGCTGAGACCTTGATATTTAGGAAGAAAGTATGTCCTTAAACCTAAGCTGTGAGTCAGGCCTTAGCTCCTGCTCTTGTTTTGTGAATTAGTTTTGCTGCTGAACAATTCAAATAGAGAGAAGAAGCTGATCAGAGACCATCATAATAACTAAGCAGTCCTTTGGGTATGAAAACTAATATAACCTACTTGACTGTGGATTTCTGTCTTTTGCTTGATTCAATAGTTCACCAAATTATACTAAAATGTAAACTTACAAAGCCTCCCTCTTACCAAGTATCCAGATTTTTAGTAACTTCTGAAGCATTTACTGTTATTTGAAATTCAGCCAAAATCGATCACTGTGCTCAGAATTAGGGACTGAAAGAAACTAATATTCTAAAAAAATAATAATAAAAGTTTCAGTGAGACTTTAATTTTATATGTAAACTCTATGTACCAGTCTGTACCAGGTATTCACACTACATCATTTTTATTCACTTAATTTATCCTCAAGCTTAGATTTCATCACAAGCTCTGCAGTTTCCCCTTGCAGAGGACTATACAGAGCATATAGTTGAGCTAATGAGGACTCACAGTTCTTAAAATAAAGGCAGAACTGTCACCCACTGTTTGCATAATTCTTCATTATAAGACCTGAGATTGATTTCTGGATCAGTGTGAAGGGGTTTCAGCTGACATCTGCCCTTGCACTGCCCTGTCCATCTGACTGCATGATGATGTGATCGAAGATTCACTATTTTTCCCGAAAATGAGACAGAGTACAAATGTTGGTGTTAGACAAAAGTGAGCAAAAATATGTGTGAATTTGGACCTTTAGTTGAGCTCTCGGAGTAACAAGAATCCTGGGGTTCACTTCTTGGGTTTTGTGTTGTCCTCAAATTATATACTAGAAAGTCATTGGTCTGAATACACATTAGACAGAAAGTCTGAGACAGTGGATTTCAGTCAGCATTTCCTTTCTAAGCATCTCAATGACACTAGTCTCCACAAACCAGCTTTCTTCCATTCTTGGATGAATGGTGCCAGTTCTACAATGAGATCAATCATGGTTTGATGAAGGGGGAGAGAATTAATTATTTCTACTGAAGTGCCCCTACTGAAACAGAATATTTGATCTAAAGACAGTGATTTTAGATGAAGGTTAAGCACCAATGCTAGCCATAGTTCATTGGAAAAAAATGGTGAGAAAATAAAAGGGCATGAAAGACATGCCCCAGTCAGTTATGTAACTACCAGCACATCATGTAATCCATATAATAAATTTATGAAGCTCTGAATTAATATTAGTGAGGTTGACTGAGATTTTGACAGTACTAAGAATCTTACAAAATGCCCCCAGAGGATGAAAGGAAGAGGAGTTGAATCTAAATTCAGGACTAGATAAAAATTCAGGAAGAAATTCAGAATGTGGCCACGTGTACTGTGGGGTGAGTGCTGCCCTGTGAACTCTGCAAGCAAAATAGCTAGCAGTCAAATAATCCATTATCCATTCTGCTTCTTCAGAGCTAGTAATAGGATGGACAGCTGTGTGTTGATTTTATAATTGCGTTTATCACAAGCCTCAACCGTGTGCTTAACTCTTTAACTGCGTGAAGAATTGATTTACCAAAGGTAAGCATGTTCTCAAGTTCTCTGCTGAGCCAGGCACAATGCTGCAAATGACCTAATTTGTCATATCAGTATTGCAAACAAACACACTGACATTTTTCCCCTTCTTGCACACTATATGAATGGATTAAATAGCACCAGTTTTTCCCTTTAGAGCCATAGCATATAAAACCATGAACCAGTCCAGCACGTGTTTCTTTCTCCATACTATGGAGTTATTGAAGTTTATAAGAATATTGACTTGTCTCTTTCCAAACAAGCAGCTATTTCAGCTGAAATCTTTCAAGTCCTGATTCTTCTGTCTGAAAAGGTTTGTTAGGAAAGTTCTTATTTTAGGTTCGCATAAAGTCAGCTTAGAGGAACATGATGAGAGCTTCACTGTTTAAACAGTGAAACATGCTTTTTTATGCGCATGTTTTGCTTACTCCTCACTCAAAAAATGTTGTCATAGATGATCAAAAAAGCTGTACCAACCTTTAGTCATAAGAAGAACAAGACAATTAAATGAACCTTCTGAGATTATATTGAATCATATTGAATACATCTCCCAAATGAAAGAAAGAAAGAAGATAGGAAACAGTGAAATCTTTATACAAATTTGACCTGGGAATGAAACTGTTTCACCAAAGATATGAAGAAAATGTCTAGTATTTTCTTGTTTATGCTATAAACAGACAAAAAGAAATTTCAGAACTTACTGAAAGGGCAAAATAATTTCAGTATAAGTATATGCTTCTTCATATTCAGAAGAAGGGATTTTGGAAGAAAAGCCTTCTTACAGTGTAAATCTAATGGGAGAATCCAACACCTTTAGAAGAACAAAATTCAGATAAAGTGTTTTAATGGAAGGAACAGCAGATAGGAATGGTGACCTTGATCCTGAACTAAATTTGAATAAAGTCAAATTTATTGGGAATTGTGTGACCATTGTGTGATCATTATACTGCCTGCAGCATACCCTTTCTGTTTCAGACATCCATTTCCAGTGAATTTGCAGTACTTTCCCCTTTTGCAGCTACATACAGGTTTTTTTAGACAACCATGGTTGGGCTGAACTGAATTGAAGTGAACATTATGGGGTAGGTGGGACAACAGTGGGTCTGAATGTATAGGAATGGCTGAATCTTCCAGTTGTTTACTTTGGAGTCCAGGTTTGTTGTTTTTTTTTCACCTGAGAGTGATACAGCCTCCTTTCCTTCAAGAGCTGCTTCTGTATTTTCTCATTAGCTTCTATTTTTTGGTCTTGACACAGAGAAGAGAGTGTGAAAGGCCTCTCCAGAAATGCATAACAGCTTTGGCCTTTTGATCTTGATGCTTTTTGTTGCTGCAAAAGATTTTTTCTGTATTTTTCTGTAATGGCCCCTCCATGAACATGTCTCTTAACAGAAGTTTCAGCATGAGATTTTAAAAGGCCTTGCATACATTTTTGATTCCATTGAAGTGAATGGTAAAACTCTGATGTAGCCTGATGTGGGCTAAAATTTAATAATCTCTTGAGTTTATTTTTCCCCAGTTTTTCACAATGAAACATTAATTTATATCTCTCTCTTCTCTCTGTGGGAATACAGGAGAGTGAATTTGTTACCAATGAACTCAAAGTTGATTATCCTGTCTTGTACTTAATGGACTCATACAACCAGTACAAAATAGGTAGAAAATCCTCCTGTTCCCCCTCAATAGCACTTTATACCTTTGTCAGATATATATTACATTACAGAGGGAAGAGAGGGAGAAAACATGAGGTATCACACAGTCCAATGTTCTTCTGTCTAGTGTTAGAGATTGAGATAGTGATTAACTTGAAAAAATGTCAAGGAAAGGCACAGTGTAAATGGGCATAATTATCTTTTTCTTTAAGGGATCATCAACTATCACTGTAAGGACTTTGCCACGTATAATATTTTTACGCTTCTTACACTGGAAAGAATCATTTGACATTTCAGATATTTTTCTGTAAAATTATGAAAATCAGTATTTCATAGCCCAATGTTGGCATAGTACTGTTTCATATCATAATAGTTCGTAGTCTATACCACCACACATTTTCATCCCAGAGAATCCGGATGTTTTTATTTCAGTATAACTTCCAAGAGGATTTCTCCCTGGACAAGATAAATGTTTCTCTTATTTTTATAGTGCTACAACAGCATTAGTATCCCTTTGGATCCCTTTGATGCTGTTTGTTTGTTTGTTTGTTTTTTTTAATTATTGTTATTTAAATGCAGCACAAAGGCTATCATGATTTTCGGAAAAAAATGCAAAGTAAAAAACCAGACATAGAAACAACTCAAATTTACTAAGACTGTCTAATGGCATTTCATCCTATAACCAGTTTAACAACATTTATTAATTAATCCTTGTGACAGTGAAATTAGTTACTGCAGATAAAGACAAATTAATCTCATGAAACTGTGCTGAGAAGGTTGTTTCTCTATGCTGATGTTTGTTAGATGTGCCTTGAAATGTCAGGCAGAGTTGTTACCATTGGGATTGCATAAGTAACCTTTTCTGGTATAGCATAAAGGAAATGGAGGTTATAAAGGCAGTCAAGTCCTCCACTGACCTGACTAATATATTGCTTACTTCCCATGACCATAAGATAGACCTCTATTGTTTCGAATTTGGATTTAGAAATTTAAAATCTTCACATAGCTCATACACAGAAAATCCCCTTGTTTTACCTCTGTACGTGGCTGAATACATGTGATCCTATTTCCAACAAAAAACCCAAAAAGATATTTCTTAGCAAAGAAATATACTTTCTAAACCAAAGGGTCACATTTCTGTAAAAGAATTATCCAATTTCTTATTGTCTGATTTTTTGGCTGCAAAAAATCTTTAAAGTATTTATTTTTTTCCCTGCAGAATATGTCAGTTTTGATAATTTACTTTTTAAGAAAATAATGTGCTTAGGCATATGCTGTATTATTCTATGGCAGAGAAGGCCATCTCAGATGCTTTTTGTAAACCTAAGAACTCATATCCAAATTACCCACAAAAGAGTGTAAGTCAAAGAAACAGAAGTAAATAGAAGTAAACTAAAGTAAACTGGAGAGGGTCTCTTTGTCAGGAAGTCTAGTGACAGGACAAGGGGTAATGGCTTTACATTGGAAGAGGGGAGATTTAAATATCATAAAATATTCCTTCCTGTGAGGGTGGTGAGGCACTGGACCAGGTTGCCCAGAGAAGTTGTGGATGCCCCATCCCTGGAAGTTTTTAAGGCCAGGCTGGATGGGGCCTTGAGCAACCTGCTCTAGTGGGAGGTGTCCCTGCCCATGGCAGGGGGGTTGGAACTTGATGATCTTTGAGGTCCCTTCTATCTCTAGCCATTCTATGATTCTAAACAGTCTGATGACACAAATGTCTAGCATACGCAAATCTCCTTTCCAATAGCTTCTCTTCCTTACTCAAGGTGATGTTGGCATATTATCTGACATCATTTCTATGCTTCTCAAGCTGTATGTTTAATGGACTAGGTCTGTATTAGGGAATATATTTTCTTTTCCTGCACAATAGACAAAAGGACCTACAAAGGGCAATGACTATTTAGGGAGGTCAGATCTTGCTTTTCAAATCTCTGTCTCTTAGGACAATGGAGTAAAGTAGGGAGGGGTATGCATCCCACTTAGAAAGAGGAGACTGGGTCACTGACACAGTGAAGCATCAGGGAGTTTATCCTTCCTGTGACCCTTGCATTGCAACTGGAGAAGAAAAATCAAAAGCAAATCCTTTAACCAAGTCTAGTCTTTCATGGCTATCTCAATATGATTTTTCTTCATTTCTCCCTGTGTCTCAGAAAACAATCATTTCAATAGAGTAGGCAGTAAATAAAGGAAACAGTACAGAGCTGCAGTTTCAACCCTATTGGAAGAGGTGTGAGGTTAAATAAAACTAAGTTCAGCTCTGGAAAATAATTTGAGGATGTCTTTGCACTCTTAGAGTAGCTAGGAGAAGAATGGAAAGTATACTAATCTTTTCCTGCATTGCAAATAAGATGCGTATGCTTCTGAGTAAAAACAAGGAGCATATCGAGTGTATGGAGATATCCAACAGGTGGTTTGAAAAAAAAATGCATCAAGATGAAATTTAAATAATATTTTGCATGCCCACTAGTGGTAAAAACAGATGTCTCACAGTAAGTATGAAATATCTGTGTATATGAGAAGAAAAATAGGTGGATCTGGTAGAAATATAAGATGTTTAAGAGCCACAGAAGAGAATAAATTTAGTGTAGGATGAAGGGAAGTATAGAGTTGAACAAGATATTTCAGTCTTTTCTGGTGGGAGTCAGTTGACTCCTGAATTTCTGTGGCTGTTATAAATATAAAAACACATGAAGATTTTTTTTTTCTATTTTTAAGCACATGTATTTATATTTCTGGTGCTGTGTCTTATTTCAGAACAAGAATCTTTGGTTACAGCTAATGTGATTTCCTAATAACAGCCTCTATGGCCTGCCAATTTATTGGCTTAAGAAAGCTGCAGAAGGTCTCTAATTTATAGGTTTAGTTGTTAGGGAAGGGTTGAATATGTGTTGCCTCACACACAAGATTAGATCTCAGCTGTTTTTGTCAAAGTATCTGCCTTTACCTCAAAGTCCAACAAATGGAACTGTGTCTACAGATGAGGAATAATCCTGCATTTAGTTGCTTGTCTGAATATTATGACGTAAACTCTATGTATATATTTCATCCACACACTTTGACTTTCACATTTAGTCTTCTCAAAACTTGGCAGCTGGCAGTGTCTGTATGAGTCAGGAGCAGCCAGACAAAAGTCCAACTATCTCCCATGCTTGCTTCCTTTCAGTTATGCTTGAACCTTACAAATTATTCTTAATTGGAGAAAAGCGCCCAAGCTTTCTAATGATGAACTGGTGGCCTTTTAAACTGCTGAGCATTCTTGGGATATGCCTGACCCTGTAAGCCAGGTTCCAACTGTGTAGGAGGCTGTGCACCCTTCCCCATTTAGTATTTAGATGACAGGACCACTGAAAGGGGATATAACTAAGATGTTGGTATCACCGCTTATGTTGCCCGTGTGACTATTTTACTTTCAAGAAGCTGGCCTTTTATTTGCAAGACTATGACTTAGTTCTTGGCACTTGTGTGAAGGTCCCATGGTTTGGACTTGGAATCCCCAACATTTGTGCCCAGATGCAAAGCATTTTTTTTCTGAAGGTGGGCATTAATTCTGGTCTGGTGTTCTGAGTAGTGCTAATGCAGATGGCATTAAGTCAACCTGGGTCTTCGTAAACTGTATAATGTGTGCTTGCTTTCTGCAAAAATATTTTACTTATGAAAACTCTGTAGAACAGAATGACACTTTTCTATCTTGAAAAAAATATGCAAAAACATTTTTGCACACTGTTTCTATTTCTAATGCCTTTTGGAGTGCTTTAAGACTAAATAATGAGAAGAGCAACTAACTGCTAAAGAGAAAAGATAGAGAGGACAGACTGAATGTGGTATTCAATTTTCTTCTATGGTATCCATAAACTGCTTCTGAACTAAAACTTGGACATACTGTTTTTCTACATCTTCCCCCTGCTCTCTCCCCTCCCCCACAAATAACAGAAAATTTTCCTGTCAGAATCCCAAGGGCAGTAAGAGACAGGTAACAATGTTAAAATTGATCACCTAATTATTTGTTATAATTTATTGAGTATAGGAAAGAGAATATAATGAATAACTGGGGGACTTGCAAGGTACCACTCAAATACAGAATGATTGAAATACTGTGGAATGTTACTACAATGTAAACAATGTTTCTATGTACATCAACAGAAATAAAAAAAAAAAATTTTTTTCTTCGCTTCTCGAAATATTTTCTTCATAATATTCTTCATCTTTATATCAATGCTCACTTCCCACACTTATCAAATAATATTCAGCCTTCACTGTTACAAGAGAGGCCAGTTCTTCTCTTTTCACTAAACAATGTTGATTATAAATTCAGATGTAAGAATCATGAAAGTGTTCCAATAATAATATGACTTTTAGGGCTTGAAATAAAGAAATTGTTAGATGACATCTTACTTCCAAGGGGCTGGAGTCAAGCTTCTTAAATGGTTTTCATATGAAAGAACATTCAAATAAATCAGAGCTCACTGACACTTCTGTGTAAAGTGTCTCAAGCACATAACAAGCACTGAATATTTCTATGAAATGTTTTAGTAAATAAATTATTTTCCAGATCATGGAAATGCCTTACAAAAATATTCCTTTCTGATTTTACAGATGAGGAGAAAGGTAGAGAAAAATGAGCAGGTTAGACTGAAAAAAAAAAAAAAGAAAGAAAATTAATCCAGAAGCCTGATATTCTTTAGTTCTGACAGTCACTTACATCTGGACAAACAAAACCAAAAGTAATGAAAAAAAAAATAATATTTAAGCCATCTCTGATCTTCCAAAATAACAATAAGGATATGCTTTCATAAGAATTAGTAGTGCAATTCACAGAAGCTCTTTATGAAAATGTCAGGATTAATTTCATCAGTCTCTTCCAAAAAAACTTTTAAAACTCAAGTGTAGTGTACTTAATGG
>VZTM01033727.1:0-10883 GCA_013400555.1 Jacana jacana | reverse complement strand
AGGCCAGGCAAGGTAGACAGCTGTAGAGACTGTCGACAAACTCTAGTAATTAAACTAAAACTATTTTCTTCATGCTGGCACTTCAAATGTGCTGATACTCAGGAGACCTGGATTCAGAGGATTCAGAAAACACTGATTTTAATAGTTCTCCCAATCAGTAAGTTCCTTCAGTGTGTATTTGACTTTAAGAACCTCACACCAATTAGATTATTCTCAGAGTTGAAGTTTGTCAGTAGTGCAGGGAGCTACATCAACCAAATTGTCCAATATCGTCTACAGCATCCCCAAACAGGTCTGTTTCAGTGATGATAAACTCACCAAGCTGTGTGGCATGGTCTATGTGCTGGAGGGAAAGGATGCCACCCAGAGTGACTTGGGCAGGCCGGTGGGCTGGTGGGCCGGTGCAAACCTCATGAAGTTCAACCAAGCCAAATGCAAGGTCCTGTACCTGGGTCACAGCAATCCCAAGCACAAACACAGGCTAGGTGGACAATGGATTGAGAACACTTCTGAGGAGAAAGTCTTGGGTGTGTTGGTGGATGAAAAGCTCAACATGACTCTGCAATGTGCACTGGTAGCCCAGAAAGCCAACTGCATCCTGGACTGCATCAAAAGAAGCATGGCCAGTATGTTGAAGGAGGTGGTTCTGCCCCTCTACTCTGCTCTGGTGAGACCCAACCTGGAGTACTGCATCCAGCTCTGGAGTCCTCAACACAGGAAAGACATGGACCTGTTGGAACAGGTCCAGCAAAGTGTCACGAAGATGATCAGAGGGCTAGAGCACCTCTCCTGTGAGGACAGATTATCCAGCTTGGAGAAGAGAAGGTTTGGGGGAGACCTTGAAGCAGACTTCCAGTCCCTGAAGGAGGAGGAAACTCTTTACCAGGAAGGGAGCAATAGGATGAGGGGTACTGTTTAGTTTGCAGAAGAGGAGGCTGAGGGGAGACCTCATCACTCTATAACTGCTTGAAAGGACATTGAAGGTAGGTTGGTGCCAGTCTCTTCTCATGGGCAATTAGTGATAGAACAAGAGGAAACGGCTTCAAGCTTCAGCAGGGCTTGACATTAGGAAAAAATTCTTCACAGAAAGAGTGGTCAGTCACTGGAATTGGCTGCCCAGGGAAGTGGTTGGGTCGTCATCCCTGACTGTGTTTAAGAGTAGATTAGACGTGGTGTTGAGGGATATGGTGTAGGAGAGAACTTTGTAGAGTAGGGCTGATGGTTGGACTTGATCCCAAGGGTCTCTTCCAACCAAAATGATTCTATGATTCTATTATTCTATTGGTTTTAAACTGGAGGAGGGGAGATTTAAGTTAGATATTAAGAAGATCTTATTTACTGCAAGGTGGTGAGATACTGGAACATGTTACCCAGAGAAGTTGTGGAGGCCCTATCCCTGGAAGTGTTCAAGTGGATGGGGCTTTGAGCAACCTAGTCTAGTGGGAGATGTCCCTACCCATGGTGAGGGGTTAGAGCTAGATGAACTTTATGGTGCCTTTTAACCTGAACCATTCTATTGTACATTATACTGAGGATAAAGAGGACATATGAACTATGTATACAAATGGGAGGACATACAAGACTATTTATCCATCATTTTCAAGGTTAGTTCTCTGAAAACATGTTGATATTATGGTTTTGGGTTTTGGGGTTTTTTTTGCTTGTTTTGTTTTTTGTATAAGATGAGAGGGAGAGAGCAGAAGAAAGACAGTAGTATAAAGTGTGTTATGGCTGCTTTTTTTATCTTCTGCAGGAAAGTTATGCTGCTGAAGGAAAAGAAAATTTGGATAGAGTTTAGCAGACCTTGTAAGGCTGTCATTTCCTTTGAAACATGATTTGTGGTATTGATATTTTTTTTTTCCTTGCAGAAGACCAGGTACAGAAATAGACATAATTATTTTGAAAAAGCTACAGCAAGTATCTGATTGCCCACATTTGACATGTTATTCATTTTTTTCTCAGTGCAGCGTGAGGGCCAGTATAGTGTAAAACTGACTGGGACTATAATCAAAGGATATTTCTGCAAATCACTCAATGACAATCTGGGGCAATTTTCAATTACTCTCAGGGTAGATTTTTCCAATTGACTAGACAGAAAGTGGGAAGAATTATTTAAGAAATGCCTTGTAAGTGCTGATCTGAGATCTTAGTACCAAATATCATCAATCTGTATCTTTCTGAGACCAGAAGATTTACAAAATAGTCTATTGAATTTACATAAACATTCAGTTACATAATTATATATATGATAGCCAGGTATCTGGGGATTTTTGGTATTAAAAAGAGAATAACTATAGACTCACATGTTAACTGTTTGCAATTATCAAATGCTTCATTAGATTAATGACTGTCTGAACACTGATACACTTTCTTTTCTGAGGGTACTCATTGAGATGTTTCACTGGATTACTAGTGTATTTACACAGGTTTGATTTGAAAAGAACTGAACTGAAAGCCTTGGTATAGCAGAAAACTGAAATATAACTAATGGTCTAACAAATATGTTCCAGAAATTGTAAATAAAAACCTTCCTAAAGCTAGATATAGATATCGTACAACTGGATACATATTCTTCTTCATATGTTTTTTAAATATCCTCATATTATTTTAGGTTTGTAGGAACTGAATGGCAGCATACCTAAAAATAAGTTGCATCATTAGAAATACTGTTATATTTGTATTACAGCTAACAAATATGTAGCAGAAACAAAGCCTCATTACGGTTCTGAGTCTGGTGCCTTGGACTTTGCTACCCTAGTAGACAGAACAGGGAAGAAAAATGGAAAGAAAAATGAGAAGTAGGGATGACACTTTCTGATAAAGAATCACCAAAGTTTTGGGAACTTGTTAGAAACCAAAGACATTCCAAAGCAATCCTGGTTTCATGATGCCTTCAGCTTGGCTGCAGCGTATTGCAGCAGCCCTCCAGACGATTTGTCCTTCAGCCTTTATCCCCAGTGGCTCACATGAATGACGCTGTATGCATGACCGCCCAGCATGGGAGCTGCATTGCTACCTTAAACATTATGTTGTCTCCCTCCTGACATATTCATCAGCATTTCATATATCTCAAGACACACTTTTTTCTTGTTGTTTTTTTGTTTTGTTTTGTTTTTAATGCGGTAGCAAAAATTCTGTGACATAATGACAATCTGTCCTGGTTTGAGATAAAACAGAACCAACTTTCGGCTCTGCAATTTTACTTCTTAGCTAGGCCACTTCTAGCGTGTTGAGATTAACAGCATATTGTGCAGAAACTGTTTATTCTCAGTGATAAGACCTGTGTTTATAGTTGATGCCAAGAAACGCTTTGTAGAGAGGCTTTGGCTTATACTTATTGCTGTAACAGTCAAAGTCAGCTAATTTTATTTGCCCCTTTGGAGGACTGGAAATGGAAAAGCATAGAGAGGTCCCACCTGCAGAGCAGAGTGGACAGGAAAGGTGACCCAAAACTGACCAACAGGGGTATTCCATCTATATGTCCCATGTTCATTATAAAAGCTGAGGAATCAAAGGGTCAGCTGTCTTTTCTTCAACAGCTAATGTCTGAAGAGGGCCCTGTCTGTTCATCTGCCTTTGATCCTGATCCCTGTGTTCCTGACTCGGGAGCTGGAATCCATTTTCCGTCATTGGTGAGTCCAGCCAAGGACATCCCCAGTGTCTGCTCATGATCCAATCCTCAGAACTTGATGTGGTTTTGTATATATTGCATCTATTCCAATATTTCCTTTTTATTTTATTATTAACATTTTCAGTAAAGTAGTTTACTTCCTTCTAAACTTGCAAATCCCTTTATCTTGCTCCTTGCTCCTTGGAGCAAGGGATGGGTGGAGAGCATATATCATCTGTAATAGGCTGATTTGTTCCTAAAGCAGTACACAATCATATTATATGGTATATATTTGCACCATTGACTACCTCACTCACGTCTTCTTGAGAAACTCTCCTTTAAAATATTCCAATACAAGTCCCTACCTACAGCTCAGAATGAGAATTGTCAACCTAAATGTCAGAAAAAAAAAATCTTCCATAAAATTATCTGTATTTCTGAAGATGATAAGCAGTGCCAAATTTAAGCAACATGGAGTTTATAAGATATGGGATGTAATACCAACTCCTTCCTCCAACCTCCAGGATGCTTTTTTAGAGTTTTAGAGGTTTTTAAGTTTGTCTACAGAATTAGCAATTAATTTCTTTTAGGTACTTAGACTTTGCTTTAAATTTATACATACCAGCAAATTTCAGCATCTGAGATCCTATAATAATGTCACAGCTCATCCCAATCAGCATGTTTGCTTATGGGAGAAAAAGACAAAATACAGTTTTGTCTTTAAAATTTAAACAGGAATATCTCAGTACTCAAGTAAATTGTTCTCTTTAAATTTCCTTTGGGAACAGTCCTAGTAGAGTCAGATTATTGTAAACATTTTCTTTAGAGAAGTCATTTTAATAAGAAAGCTGTAGTTTGCTCCTAAGGCTGAGTCAAAAAATAATTAATAAGCATGTATTAAGATTCTACACACATGGGCATTTAGCTGAGTTCAATGAAGCAACAAGTGAACAACTGTCAGCGCACTGATATGGAGACCAAATTTGGTGTAGCCATCTTCTTCATATAGTGCCAATTATCCTGAATTATTCATACACTTACCAAAACACCACACATTAATATTTTGATGCGTAATAAGTTATAGCTACATTAATTTCTGTGCTGAAATTCTAATTAATCTGGTAATTATTATTCATATCTCTTGCTATTATATTTGTATTCAAAATTGGAAGAGATGTAATCTGTGTGTGTGGTTTTTTTTTTTAATTCAAGTAGTTCAGAATTAATTTGGAGCTGTACAACAGCAATCATACTCTAATTAGTGAGATAGTCAATTAATAAGCTTCTAACTAAGGGTTCTCATGTTGTAGATGGAGATTATTCCAACTGGCATGAATTGCAGTCTTTGTATTAAAAAAAAAAATCTAAAAAAGCATCAGTTTAACCTACAGCCATGAGATAAAGATACATTTGTTCGTTTAAAATGTATCACTGCGCTGTGACTGATTCATGTGGCTATAACCACAAGACTTCCATTAAAATAACAGCTTCTGTGGCCAAAACAGCATGTCATTCTTAAAGTGTTCACACTTACTCCCTTCAATTAATACATGCAAAGTGACTCCTTAAAGCCATTAAAGTAAATGTAATAAGTGAATTTAAGCCATTGGGTTTTTGTATGTGGAATTACTTGAAGGACGCAGAGAAGAATTAGGGGGGAGGCTGAGGTTACTAAACTTTAAAGTGCAAGATTTTTGTGCCGAATGGCCCTTTCCCCTGTAACTGCAAACAAATTCGGATTTTGAACATTTTTTTTTTAAATCTCAATGTCCTGCATTAGCAATATCATCAGGTCCCCACAGAACTGCTTGCATTGCTTTCCAGCCAGAAAACACATGAGACAAACCTGAGAATTTGTGATCCACAGAATGAACTAATAAAATGATGATTTTTTTTTTTTTTTTTGCCAACTTGATGGGCTATTTGTAGGAATACCTTTAGACTCCTTTTGTCATGGTAGTTTTAGCTTCAAATTAAGACTATCGTGTGGTGTGCCACTACTGACATCTGTGCATCTCTTAAAATAAATTTCTGCAGTGTGTGCTGAACAACAATTAACATGGAATAAGATGTATTCCCTAGACTGTGGTGCACAAGGGAATTAAAATTCTCCACTCTTTTTAAATTGCTGTTGCTGCATTATGGTGAGACACATGGCCCTGACAAAACCTGCAGGACAAAGTTCCAAAACTTTTATTATAACTTTAAACTGCAAGCAGATTATAAAAAGGTGTACCACATGAAGAATTAATAAAGGTAATCCTGTGCTTTAGTAACAAGTACATGTTTTATCACAGAATCACAGAATATCAGGGATTGGAAGGGACCTTGAAAGATCATCTAGTCCAATCCCCCTGCCGGAACAGGAACACCTGGATCAGGTCACATGACATGATTAGAAATGCGTTGAAATTATTTTCCTGTGTTGGGTATTTTGGATAGTTTGGGCTTTTTTTTATGACAACTTGTTATGAATTTCTGTCAGGGGAATTTTCCTGTGTTGGGTATTTTGGATAGTTTGGGCTTTTTTTTTATGACAACTTGTTATGAATTTCTGTCAGGGGAATTAGGATGAGATATTTATTTTTTTCTAGACTGAATTATAATATTCTATTTTATTTATTTTTAATCTCACTGAATCAAATTAGTAGCTTACCAGTGAGGTACAACTATACAGAAATGTATCTCAGTTAATTTTTGGATATCAGCTAAAAATGGATTTTTTATAAACAATCTATTCTATGTTGTGAATCCTAACACCAAATCCATTGTAAGATTACATTGTAAATTACAAGCCTGGGGTCAATAAAACAGGGTACTCTGGGTGCAATGCAAAAAAGGAATCAAAGTTAGCATTCTCTGTAAAAAATATAATTAAAACCCCCAACAAAACAAATAATCAACAAACAAACAAACAAACAATTATTAATAAAAAATCAGAACTTTTAAAATAATCTTAAAGATAGAATCATAGAATGGTTAGAATTGGAAGGGACCTTAAAGATCCTCAAGTTCTAACCACCCTGCCGTGGGCAGGGACACCTCCCTCTAAAGCAGATTACTTAAAGAAGAAAAATAAAGATTAAAATATGAGGAAGAAACATATTTCTCCATTCTTATTGCTATGTCATAGAAAATTTTTCTATTTCTACTTAATATTCTTATTTTTGTTTCTTATGAGAAAACAAATTGGTACAATAAAAGGAATTATGCCTTTATGTAATTTTCTTCAGAATCAAACCCCTTGTTAGCATCTGCATACCTTTTGGGTATGTTTTCTTCCTAGATTAAGTTTTTGAAAACTAAATAATTAAATCAGACTATTGAGCATATATCTTCACTTCTTCATGTGCAACAGCCAAAATAATTTGCACCTGCAATAATTTATCCTTTTGACACTTAAGTAACTTGTTGTCAGATGATATAAAAATGTCTAACCTTCTTTTTCCATTTATATCTAACCTCTTACATTTTATATCTACTTCTCTAACATTTTTTTAAAGTACTGAAACCAAGATTTTAACTAAGTACTAATGAGCACTGGCATTATTTTTTTTTTTTTTTCTTTTATATCTATGACCCTAGTAACACTTCTGCAATGGAAAAAAACACCATAGAAATAAAGTTATTAAATATTATATTACAGACTATATAATTGGTTAAAGCAAAATTGATTGCAAAAAAATTTGTGTTACAAAGTTTGAAAGCAAGGAAGCATTCTTGCTGATAGTCTAGAAGGCTAGGTTAAGCTTGAGATAAAATAATCTGATCACCCAAGATGCATGCTCTTTGCAATGGTAACACAAAATGAAAAACTACTTTTCTTTTTTTCTCCCCTTCCCACTCCCCCTCTCAGTACTTTGAAGCTTATCTTGTGAGATATCCTGAGTGTAACTATATCACCATATGAATTAATATATATAAATTAATATTGTCTATATATATTAATGAAATAATTATTACTTATTAATTCATAAGTAGAAAGAAAATAATAAAATAGTTTGTTGGAGCTGCTCTTTCTCCCACTGTGGTCTTCTCACCAAAATATGCTGCATTTTTCTCAGAATATTTCATGCTGTGGACAAACAAGAGATTGCAATGATGGCCAAATTATGATTATTCATCCAGAGTTCCTACATACTCATTTTCCTAAATAAGCTATTTAAAAGACCTCTACATTTTCTGATTCCCTCCCTTTAAATAAAATTCCAATACTAAACATTATAGTTACACATAAATTCATTTAAAAAAATATGAACAAGATATTTTAATCAGTATTTACTATGATTAACATAGAAGATTGCTTTGGTATAAGCTGAATAAAAGAAAACACCACTAATTAAAAACTATTCAACTTTTTCACAGTTATGTTCCTCAGTGTAGTCTCTGCAGTTTCTTAAGTTACAGTTATAATATATGCATTATGTCATCAAGCTCTGATCTTCTACATTCAGCATGGAAATGGAAGAAAACATATAACTTTTATTTGAAAGAAAATAACAAGGAGAGGTCATAGAAATCATAGAAATACAAAGTTGGAAAGGACCTACAAGATCATCTAGTCCAACCTTTCTGTCATGTCACTACCCACTAAGCTACTAAATCATGTCTTGTAGCACCTTGTCCAGATGGTTCTTGAACACCACCAGGAACGGTGACTCCACCACCTCCCTGGGCAGGCCATTCCAATGCCTGACCACTGTTTGAGAGAAAAAGTTTTTCCTGGTATCTAATCTAAATCTCCTGTGGTGCAACTTGTGGCCATTCCCTTGAGTCCTATCATTCATTATCTGAGAGAAGAGGCTGACCCCCTCCTCTTCACAACCTCCCTTCAGGGAGGTTGATGAGGTCTCCCCTTAGCCTCCTCTTCTCCAGACTAAACAATCCCAGCTCCCTTAGCCGTTCCTCACAGGACTTGTGCTGCAGATACCTCCCCAGTTTTGTTGCCTTTCTCTGGACGTGCTCCAGGTTCTTGATGTCTTTCTTGTAGTAAGGAGCCCAAAACTGAACACAGTACTCAATGTGCGTCCTCACCAGAGCTGAGTACAGGTGGATGATAACCTCCCTGTTCCTACTGTCTTCACTATTCCTGATGCAGGCCATTGACCTTCTTGGCCACCTGGGCACACTTTCAGCTGGACAAGCACGACCTGACTTTCATGAACCTGTGCTGGCTGGGCCTGATCCCCTGGATGCCATGCAAGTGCCATGTGATCTCACCCAAGATGGTTTTCTTAAGAACTTTCCCTGGTACTGAGGTCAGGCTGACAGGCCTGTAGTTCTCCCGGTCCTCCTTACGGCTCTTCTTATAGATGGGAGTCACATCAGCAAGCCTCCAATCCTCTGGGGCTTCTCCAGATAACCAGGAACACTGATAGATGTTGGAAAGCAGCTTGGCAATCACCTCCACCAGCTACCTCAGCACCCTAGGGTGGAGCCCATCTGGTCCTGTGGACTTGTGACAATCCAGATGGAGGAGCAGATCTCTAAGTTAATCACAAGGGGTGATTCTCTACCTGAATCACAGGAGACTTTTGGGTCAGGGCGTAAAGTACCATGAGGATAACTGAACTGACTATTAAAGACAGATATAAAGAAGGCATTGAGAACCTTTCCTTACCCTCAGTGATTACATTCCCTGGTGTACCAAGTATAGAACAGAAATTCTCCCTTGTTCTTCTTGTACTGTTAATATATTTCTAAAAGGATTTCTTGTTCCCTTTTACTGCAGTATCAAATCTGAGTTCAAGCTGGGCTTTTAGCCTTTCTAACTTCCTCCCTGTATGTCTTAACAATTACTTTGTAGTGTCCCCAGGTAGCCTGTCCTTTCTTCCAGAGAACGTAGACTCTCTTTTTCTACCAGAGTCTCAACAAAAGTTCCCGGTTCAGCCACGCCGTTCTTCTTCCCTGCTGGCTTGCCCTAAGGGACTCAGGAACAACCTGCTCCTGTGTCTTTGGGATTTCCATCTTGAGGAGCTTCCAGGCTTCCTGAGCCCCTTTGCCCTTCAGGAATGACTCCCAAGGGACCCCTGCAATAAGTGACCTGGACAGGTCAAAGTCTGCTCTCTGGAAGTTCAAGATAGCAGTTATGCTAGTCACCCTTCTGACATCACCAAGAATGGAGAACTTTACTATTTCATGGTCACTTTGCCCAAGGCAGTCCCCAACCTTCACATTACCCACCAGTCCTTCTCTGTTAGTGAAGAGCAGGTCTAGCAGGGCACCTCCCCTGTTAGGCTCTCGTATCAGCTATGTCAGGAAGCTATCTTCCACACACTCTAGAAACCACATGGACTGCTTCCTCTGTGCAGTGTTATATTTCCAGCATATATCAAGGAAGTTGAAGTCTCCCATGAGAATGAGAGCTGGAGATCGTGCAACTTCTGTGAGCTGTTCATATAATGCCTCGCCCATCTCTTCATCCTGATTAGGTCTGTAACGGACCCCCACCAAGATATCACCCCTACAGGCCTTCCCCCTGATCCTTATCTATAGACACTCAACTTTATTATTCCTAACCCCAAGCTCTTCAACATCAAAACACTCATTAATATAAAGACCCACACTATCACCTTCCGTCTTTCCTTGTCTATCCCTTCTGAAGAGCTTGTAGCCATCCATCACAGTACTCCAGTCATGGGAGTGGTCCCACCATGTTTCAGTTATAGCAACTAGGTCATAGTTAGCCTGCTGCACAATCACTTCCAGCTCCTCCTGTTTGTTGCCCATGCTGCGTGGATTGCTGTAGATACACTTCAGCTGAGACATCTGCCTCACTCCCAGCTTCAGCATTGCTCCCCATGGCTCTTCTCTGCTGAGCCATGTTTTATCCCTTTCCCCTGTCATAGCTAGTTTAAAGCTCACTCAATGTGCCCTGCTAGCCCCAGTGCTAGGATTCATTTCCCTCTTTGAGACAGGTGAGTTCCATCCATCAACAACAGGCCAGGGGCTGAGTAAACTGCCCCACAGGCAAAGAACCCAAAGTTCCTGTTTGGACACCAGCCTCTCAGCCAGTTATTCATTACCTGTGTTTTCCTAGCCTGCTCCATGTCCTTCACCTCCCCAGATATAGAACAGAACACCACTTGCGCACCTGCTCCTTGAACTATTCACCCTAAACCCTTGAAGTCTCTTTTCATAGTTCACAGGCTTCTCTGAATAATTTCATCGCTGTCCGCCTGAACTATGAGCAGTGGGTAGTAATCGGTGGGGTGAACCAGCTCTGTGAGTTTTCTAGTTATATCCCTAACCCAGGCCCCAGGGAGGCAGCACA
>VZTM01033724.1:0-11512 GCA_013400555.1 Jacana jacana | reverse complement strand
GTTTCCAGTCCTGTCCTGCAGTGTATCTCTCTCTTCTTTCCATGAAGCTACCTGTGAAATACACTAAGATGGTATCAACAAATGATCCAATTTGGTTTCTTTTCTTCCAAATTATTCATTTTATCATCATTCTTTCAGTGGTCTAGTTTATATCACAACCTGAAAACCAGTAATATCAGCATAAAGAAAGGGGTAACATCAAGTGGGGAGGCACGGCCAAAGTGAAAAGCTATAGATTGCTTAGGTTTCACTGCAAAGGTTGGTACAAGTCAACCATATAGCTGAGAGTGCTGGCTGAACAACTAACCTGGAAACTGATCAAATCTGTGTAGATGTGCTTGGCCTGCCTCTGTGCTTATGTCCATACTGTGGTGTCAGAAATAACTATGGGGTAGTGGGCAGAGTCCTGGTCCAGCTTTTGAGCAATTACTCTGAATCCCAGTGGCAGGCCATCCACTAACATGTGGCATTTGTAAGGGCAAATCTACCCTGACAGAAAATGAGGTTTCAGATACTACAGAGGAAACAAATTGTCAGTCAGTTTAAACTGTGTGTTCCTGTGCCCTGCGGGATGGAAATCCCTTGTTTACAGTGAGAAGATTAATCTCCATGGCACCACAGCAAATTCCTAACTCTGAACTATGTAAATAGGAGGGTGAGATAATGTGCCACAGAGCTAATGTGCTCCACAAATTGGATACTATTTGCTGGATGTGTGTATAAGAGTGGCAGCAGAAACTGCAGATTCATATTTATGCACTATATCCTAAGCAGAGTCTAAGCAGTCCTTGATTTTATATATTTTAACTTTGATTTTTTTTCCCCACTTGCCTGCTGTTGATAAAATCTACATATGGAGAGGCCTGTTCTTGTGCTGGAGACTACTTGGTTGTGGCTTTGAACCCATGTGTCTACAATGAGAGATCTCCAGGTGTTACCCTCTGTCTCTTAAAATATTGCTTTAATATTTTTTTTTAATTTATTTAAACCATGATTTTTCTGTTATTCCTCATCCATCTTTCCTCTCTTTGACATGACTATGGCCTCAGGGGACTGTGTTGCTTTGGACAGGAGCTTTTCCAGACCCAAAAAAAGATATTTTTGATAGGCTTCTCAAGACACTAAGAAGAATTTAAATTGCTTTAAAATTGCTAGTGTTATCTCCCCATTAAGCTCTCCCTCACAGAGCAGTTGTACACTGGCTTCACTATACACCTTGGCCTTTTGCCTCCTCTTTCAGCCAGGCTGACATCTCTGTTACCAAATCCGAGGAGTTTGGGGCCTCTCCAGTCAAGCCTTCAGACAACTCTCTGCCTTCTGTTGTTCCTACATTCAGGATTGGAACTGTAGCCTAGCTCACCTGCTTATTCTCCTGTCAAAACCTTTGAGCACAACTCAAAGAATATTGACATGTGCCCATTTATCCCAAGGGTTGTTGTATTTCTGTTGACTGAGCTATGAACAATTCTCTGTGAAGAATCCTCTTGATTGTACTTTCATTGTCTGTCCTTGCCTCTGAACGCTTCTGAGCTCAGCTGCGGATTTCAGAAAAGAGGGGGACCACATTTTTCTCTGTGTCACCAATATCCAAAACAGTTCTTTTTCATTCTCTTCTTCAGATGATTGGTATTTGCATTTGTTGACCCTGATTCTGAGCTGAACTCTTTATTCAGGAGTCTTTCTCTCTCCATGGAACCTTACAGTGAAGGTTCCATGCCATGTAGCTATATTGGGTTGCTTGCCGTGGAAGCTGTGTTGAGAAGCAGTATCCTGCATACTGGAATCTTTCCATTCCTAGCAATGTTCTGAATTCATCAGATAGGTTCTCTGTGAGAGACAATTATCTGTACAAAAATCAAGCCTTTCTATAAATAAATATGCTATTATTAAATAAACACTTTTTCGTTACATATTTCCTCTGACTCAAGATGATATTGACATCTTCCAATTCCATAGCTTGTACTGACCTTAGGAAGTGTATATCGAGAATGAGTTAGATGAATTAGGCTCTGAGGCACTGTTCAGGCAGACCTTGATGACTGCAGCTGTGATACAGTGTGGATATCTCAAGTTAGATGGGATAAATGGCATATGAGGTCTTGTTTGTTTGAGTGACCCAGCTATTCAGCAGAGTGTAATTTTAATTTCTACTCCAGCAGTTGAAAACAGAAGAATTAGATGACAACTATTTATAATCAGCTGTGCAGTTTAAACAATTCCTCGATCAACTCAGAAATAGAGAAAGTGAATTGGATAGTTTTGGCAAGGCAGAGCAAACAAGGAAGTTGAACGTCAGGCTGGATTGAAATTCAGCATGCTTGGATTTCCAACCTTTATCTTTACTTCTTCAAGCTTTTTCAAAACAGTATGGGAATGCCGTGATTCTCATAGCATGACTTAATGTGCTGTTAGACAAAGTACTGTTTAATGGAAAAATAGATTCAAGGGCAGGGGTGAGATCTTGGAAGACAACATTTCATAGTTAGGCTTTCAAATCTTGAAGTTATCAAGGTCCTTTCATTAAATTAATTTAAACTTTGGTCATCAACATTTTCTGTTTGCCCTCAAAATGCACTAGAAGTATTTCACTCTGCTGTACTTTCAATGTTGCATTCCTTGGGGTCATTACCTTTGTGACAAGGGAAAAAGACCAGAAATTTTGGAGTACTTCAAATAACTTTCTCTTCCTACAGTTTTTCACTGTTATGCTAAATAATATCGGTGGAATATCCTCTATTCCAAAGACCCTTTATTCCACCCTCAAGCAACATATCAAAACAAGTAACATATTCCCTGTCCGCATGCCACTGGCCATGATGCTGTGTTGTGCAGCTGTGATTATCATGAAAGGGAAGACATGAGCTCTGATGACAACTGCTACAGGCTTGATATTAGAGCAAGCATCTAGTTGTTAATCCTTTGAAATTAGTAGCCATCACTACAGTACTGGTGCTCTGAGAGATCAGTAAAGTTGCAACTTGTTTTATTTTCCAGATGCTATCAAGTAACCACAGCTGCAGTCACTTTTGGGCAAATTGATTTTAGATGTTGTTGTGACTAGTTGATGCCAAGGAAGAAGATTACATCAAATCTGCTCATTTGAGGGTCTTCTGACAGGCTAGAGATATATGTTTCATCATTTAAACCTTTCCCTGCAGTGCCAAAGTGGTTCTCAAAGATCAAGGATATGTACTTGCCCTCCTACAAGAAGGCCAGAAATTTTACTGATCTGCTACAAAATAACTCAAAACAAGAGCATGTTCACTGGTCACAAGCAAAATGATTTGTTCCTTAAGTTAAACACATGATCCATGAAGCACACAGGGTCCTGTGCCCCTAAAAATTTTCTTTCTCTAAATGCTGCTGGTCATAGGTTACATTAATCTTGGCTGAGAAACACACTCTTTTGGGTAAAATAACAACAGGGTTTTCATGTCTTATTGCCACATGCCTTAAACCTGATGACCATAAGGAATCTACAACTGGACCAGAACTTCACAGCTTAATAAGGTAAGTGGAACAATCTTACTTAGTCTGTGCATTAGTTTATTGTAGGAAGCTTTTTCTCATTTGGATTCAAAGGACTGAACTTTTTATCTGGTTTTGGGAAGCAATGCTAGGAAACCATGGATCATATCAGAATAACCAGACCTTGTTTCTTAGGCCAGACTTGGTCTGCCATGGTCTTGTCTGTATATGTTCCCCATGTAGGGGGGCAAAACAAGATTGAAGAGGCAGATTTTAATATATTTAGCTTCAGAACCAAGAAGGCAAGACAAGTGGGATTTTTAAATTGCATCTGAAATTGTCAACTTTAGCTACAGCGTGATGATGGAAATGTCACTCATTATTTTTACACTCCAATCTATTTAAGAAATCAGTTATCCTCCTTTAATGATTTAGCTATTAATGGTGAAATGTTCACTGAACTAAGGATCATAAAATTTTTGATTAGCCTTAAACCAAGTATCTAACTACTGGGCTAGAGCTATGTTGACTTTTTCCATCTCTTTAGTCTAAGGCATGTTTAATTAGGTGATATGGAATGTGACATCGTCAGTGAAATGGATGTCAGTTCTGAATTCTCTGTGGTTTGGCAGGTAGTTATTCTTGGACAAGATACTTATTCAAAACGCCTTTGATGGTGAGAAGAATAAACAAATCCTGGATGAGAATTTGAGTTACTGGATTAAAAGAGAGTTAAATACATGCCCTAGTAATGCTCTGCAAGATAATCTCTTTATTTTTTGTAATAAGTCTGAGATACACCCTGAGCAAAGAGTTCAGGTGTGAAACATGGGATGAATGAGTGTCTTTGCCATTCCAGGTGAGGAGGTTCCTTTCAGAAACATTTGAGAACTGGTTATGGCCTTAGCAGTTCCTACCTGCTGTCAAGAAACTAAAGAGGTGATAAAGAGCATATAGCTCTGACTCAGTATGTCTTGTGTGGCTGGAAATGTCATGGGTATTTTTTTAAATCATGTTATGTAGAATGGATGGGAGAATGCTCATGTTGGTCTTTAACAGATAGGAAATTCTCAAGCAGAAATGGGCTACTTAGAAGAAGTAAGAGCCAAGTCCTAATTTTATCTTTTGTCTTTGTTGTGAGTATGGGTGCTCCTCACAAAACTCCAAGGAACTGAGAGATTTTGCCCCCAATGAGCTGGTGGTACCTCATCTCTGCTGGCTGCAGCAGCACCTGAGCACAGACCTCCTTGAGGCAGGTCATTTTGAGTGGGTGGCCTTCCTCAAAATCTGCAGACCAGCCTTGCCATTCAGCATTGGCTCAGTACTAGCAGGTTCCTGAGCCCTCCTATTATTTATTTATTTAGTTAGTTCTGTAAGTAACTGTTTCTACTTTGTGGCATGTTTTTATCTCAGGAAGCAGAGCAGTAGCTGTGGCAGGAGGGACCTGTGGTTTTGTTACTGGGAGGTGGGAGTGCAGCTATGGAGGCAGTGTGTCCAGTGTGTCAGCACAGGATACATGACCTGGAGGAGGCAGGAGGAGCTGTGGAGCTGGAGGTACCCAGTGGGTTGCGATAGACCAAGTTGCCCAGGAACTGAGCCCCACCACTCCCTGCTCATGAAGGGCAGGAAAGGGTGGTGGATGTTCAAGCATCATTTGTCCTAAGTGGATATAACTTTAATAAGTAAGAAAACTTCTTAAGGCAGGTAACAGCCCCAACACAGGAGGTGCGATACTGGACCTGATGGTTCCAAGTGAGCTTATCCGTGATGTCAAGACTGGAGGCAGCCTGGGCTGCAGTGATCATGTCCTGGTGAAGTTTGTAGTCCCGAGGCATATAGGTCAGAAGAAGAGTAAAGTCAGGACCTTGAATTTTAGGGAACCAAACTTCGAGATCTTCAAGGAGTTAGTCAACAGGACCCCCCTGGGAAACTGTGCTCAGAGACAAGGGAGAAGAAACAGAGCTGGAGGATCTTTAAGGATCCTTTCCATAAAGAGCAAGACCTCCTGGTTCTCAGATGTGAGAAATCAGGAAAGGAGGATAAGAGACCAGCATGGCTGAGTTTAGACCTGTTGGTCAAACTAAAAGAAAGAAAGAGATGTATAGGCAGTAGAAGCAGGGACAGGTATCTTGGGAAGAGTACAAGGGACACTGCCAGGTTGTGTAGGGAAGGCCAAGGTGTAGCTGGACCTGAACCTAGCAAGGCATGCAGAGAATAATAAGGGCTTCTATAGGTAAGTCTGCCAAAACCGAAAGTCAAGGAAAGCATATCCCCCCTGATGAGCAAGACTGGCAAACTGGTAACAACAGACAAGGAGAAAGCTGAGATACTCAACAATGGGCAGCCTCTCTCCCAACGCCTCTTGAGATGATGGACCACAAGGCAGGGACTGGGGCAGAAAAATCCCTTCCACTGTAAAAGAAGGTCAAATTTATGACCACCTCTGGAACCTGAACACAGAGAAATCTATGGGAGGTGACCATATGCATCCCAGAGTCCTGAGGGAACTGGCTGATATAGTTGCAAAGCCACTCTCTGTGATATTTGACAAGTCATGGCAGTCAGGTGAAGTCCTTAGTGACTGGAAAAAGGAAAATACTGCACCCATTTTTAAAAAGGATAGAAAGGAAGGCCCTGAGAACTACTGACCTGTCAGCCTTACCTCTTCACCTTGGAAGAAGATCATGGAACAGATCTTCCTAGCATAAGGAGGACAGGAAGGTGATTCGAGACGGCCAGCATGACTTCACCAAGCGCAAGCCCTGCCTGACGAACCTAGTGGCTATAATGGAGTGACTGGAGAATACTGCATCAGTGGACAGGCTATGAATGTTGTCTATCTCAACTTCTATAAGGCCTTCCACATAGTTCTCACAACATGTTTCCTCTTTAAACTGGAGATATAGAATTGATGGATGGACTGCTTGGTGGATGAGGAATTGGCTTGATGATTGCATCCATGTTGTGGTCAAAGGCTCAATGTCCAGACGGAGCTTGGTAACAAATGGTGTCCCTCAGGAGTCTGTATTGGGACCAGTACTGTTCAATATGTTCATCAATGACATAGTGGGATCAAGTGCACCCTCAACAAGTTTATGGATGACACCAAGCTGAGTGCTGTGGCTGACACATCTGAGGGATGGAATGCTGCCTAGAGGGACCAAGACAGGCTTGAGAAGTGAGTCTGTGTGACCTTCACAAGGTTCAACAAAGCCAAGTGCAAGGTCTTGCACCTGGGCTGGGGCAACCCCCAGTATTAATACAGTCTGGGGGATGAAGGGATTGAGAGTAGCCCCAAGAAGGTCTTGGGGATACTGATGAGTGAGAAGCTGGACAGGTGATGAGAATGTGCGCTTGCAGCCCAGAAAGCCAAGCATACCTTGGGCAGCATCAAAAGAAGCGTGGCCAGCAGGTCAAAGGAAGTAATTCTGCAGCACTCCACCACTCTGGTGAGACCCTATCTGGAATACTGCATCCAGCCCTGGGTCCCTCAGTGCAGGAAAGACATGGACCTGTTGGAGTGGGTCCAGAGGAGGACCACAAAAATGATCAGGGGGATGGAGAATCTCTCCTATGACAGGCTGAGAAAGTTGGAGTTGTTCAGCCTGGGGAAGAGAAGGCTCTTGGTAGCCCTTATTATGGCCTTTCAGTACTTAAAGGGGACCTACAGCAAATATGGGGACAAACTTTTTAGTAGGGCCTATTTCAATAGAAAAAGGTATAATGGCTTTAAAGGGAAGATTCAATGAGACATAAGGAAGAAATTATTTACATTCCTGAAAACATTCAAGGTCAGGTTGGATGGGGCTCTGAGCAACCTGATCTAGTGGAAGATGTCCCTGCTCATTGCATGGAGGTTGGACTAGATGACCTTTAAAGATCCCTTTGCACCTGATTTATTCTATGTTTTTATGATATATGCACACTTGTGACAAGTATTTTTTCACAGTCTGCAGGCCAACTACAAAACCTGGAGAAACAGAAGGAGCAATGCTAGAGTAAAATTTAATTTTTTTATTTAAAATCAAATTATCCTTGAAAGCACTTGATGCCTCCCTTGGCCTACCATTTTCCAGGCATGGTAGGTCTTACCATGAAAAACAGCCGTCATAGCTTGTTTTCTTTCTTGTTGAAGTGCAAAGCAAACTTCCTTTTGTTTCTTCTTTTGAGCAGTTTGTTGCTGTGATGGATGCAAAGGTTTCTTTACCTAGGGAGTAATGGAGACATTCAAACTCTTACTCAGTTCCTGTAATCCTCCTGATGCANCTGCATCCTTCAAGGCAGCCTCCCAAGGGCTTATCCATGTTTTTCTAACTCCTTCTGCATTTTTAGAAAAAAAACTCCAGGAGCTGAGATGGAGGTAGACAATAATATATCTTTTCATCTTTTCTGTTGTACGCTGAAAGGGAAGTGAAGGAGCAAAATATCTCCATGTGAGCTTTTAAAACAGGACGGGATAATCTCTAGTTCATTAGTCCCCTTAGCAATAAAAAAAGCAGTCATGTGAAACTGGCACAAGGGGGCAGATGTGCACCATTAAAAAGTCTTCATAGTTAAAGCTTGAAATTGTTTTTATGAATGATCAGAATTAGCTGCAGAACTAGTCTGGTAATTGTCTTGTTATGTGCATAAATAGCTATGTTAATTGTGTTTTAAGTAAAATTGTACCATATATTTAATTAGAATGAAAACTCACATTTCTACATAAAATCAAAATGGCCTAGCAATACAAATGGGTTACAGAATTTAATTTCCAGTGCAGATCAATAGCAGAGATAACTAGAGAATGTTTCTTCAATATTTTTTACTGGATCAGATGAGATGAACCATTTAACTATCATAATTCAATGTTTAAAATACAAACGTATTGGCACCATATTGTTGTAGTGCTTAAAAGGTGTCCTGGTACTTAAAAATGTGTATGTGCTCCCTGAGCAACGAAAATTACTTAGAAACTGGTGCTGGTGCCTATGATGGTGTCTTAGGAGTTCATAGAGTTAAATATGTGTACAAAACGCTGCATATGACTGCAAGAAGAAAGCCGGTACAGGAAGCATGGCCAAGGAAAAGCTTCAGTTTGAGATGCTACTGCAGCAGAGGTTTAGAGGTTTCATTGTGCTATTAAAACAAATTAATCTGCTGTAGACAGAACTGACAGGATTTTTCTCCTGAAACCTCTGCTTGCTGTGACATACACTGACTGCATCTCTATTGCCTGATGTTTTCCACACTTCATCCAAAGCAAATTAAGATTTTTTGCTTTTTTTTTTTAATTAAAAGACATAACTCAGGTGCTAGAGATAAAAGCAGTAATTTTATTTCATGTGATTCTATTAAAAGCAAGCTTTTATTGTTTGCTGGAATTGGTCTTAACATAGCACTTTGTTGCTTAAGCAACGACAAATTAAAAAATCGTCCCCTATTTAGATTAATCTCTTTTTTCAATATGCAAGACATGGAGATAAAGCTTTGCAAGAACGGGGGTGTTTCATGAGCATTTCACTGTGGCTGAGTTAAAATTAATGGAATCAATACAGGAGAATAAGCTATTTACCTGTATGTATACAGGGTGAGTCTACAATTCAGACTTCATTTGGGAGACTTTATTTTTCTGTGGAAGGAGAATGTACCCATGACTGTTTAAAAATCTCACTGCTGTATTGTTACAACACCGTTGTGCCAACAGATGATTAAAACTTGCCTTGAAGCGGTGGGGGCTCTGTTCAGCTGGAGGCAATGCAGAGGTGAGTAGATGATGATTACCTGTTGTTTTTCATGTTTCCAAGCACATTTCTTAGCCTCACTTGGATTGTTCCAGGTCAGAAAATAGGATGTTCCTTTCCAAACTGTTGGTATCTGGCTGTCAGAGTCATCATTGACTGACATTCCCTAAATATTTGATTTCTTCATTTTGCCTACTGACCTGTATTAACTGACATGGTAAGCAGTTCATTTGTCTTGTCTTTATGTAGATGCTTTCTACATGAGCATAGCCTGAATTTATCTTCTTTATTTGTCAAATGTATCATTTTCTTTAAAAAATTCTTCATATGCCAATTGCAACTAATTTCAGTTCTCTGAATTTCTTCCATTTTCTCTTTGTTTCTCTCATTGTCTAAAATGAGTGCAAGGATTAAGAAAGCTTCAACAGAAGTTCAGAATAAAGGACAATTTCTACCTTGCTCTAAGAAGTGAAGCCAGTTATATAAGGCCTAGCTGAGGTCTGGGTTTGTGATGGAGGGAAAAGCCTGGACAGCATCTCCTTCATCGGACACTGTTAAGACTTGGCTTATGTTCCTCTCGAGCCTCTGTAGGAAATCTGCTGCTCTTATAGCTCTATTTGTTTCCTCATATTTATTAGGCCTACAAAATTACATCTCTTTTACCGTTTTCTTCCAGCTTGGGCGTGTGTGCCTGGGTCTCCTGTGGCTCTTCCTTACACTTGCATATCTCGGTCTTGGAGATCCAGTTGGTGTGCTCCAAACTAGAACTGGATAACATGGCAATATAAAAATAGTAATTTGTCATCGAAAGTGAAGTCAAACTCAGGCCTACATGGCGTTCTAGATATGGCTGTGTGGCTTCACCTCCTTGAGTAGAACCAAAGACTGGGTCAAGTCCCTGGGAATGGGCCTCTGGAAAAGCTGTGCATTGGAAAGCCTACTTGTCCTAGCTTTCTGTGTGGCACCATACCAGCTCCTCTCCTTTATGTGAAAATGTAATAAAGTAGCTGAGAAGTGGTTAGTTGCCATGATCGCTCTTTTCCAAGCTTTGAGTGTAGATGCTACGGTTACTTTTAAGGAATCTCCACTGTGCTTTATGAATGTAATAAGGAACACAGCAGAAGATATGAGAACTTAATTTTAATTCCAGATTTAAATTTTTTTTCTATAGCTAGATCATTCCCAAGAAGTTATAGAGACACATTGACTAAAATAAAATAATAAAAAAAAATAATTACTAAGAGCAGGAAGACTGAGTACTAAAATAGAGCTATTTAGCATGTCATAATCTTTTATATTCTAGTTACCTGCTTTTTAATCCTGGACTAAAAGTGATTTCTTTGTAACATGATCCAGTCCCACAGGAAATGTGCTGACATTATACAAGTAATTTTAAACTTTGTACATTATTTACACAATATGATCAAGAACATTTCCAAGTACATTGATGAAGACTTAATTTATGGTCTGTGAAACGCAAATCCTGCTCCCTGCTTCATCTTTCAACCTGTGTTTTCTTTCTCAAGTTTTAGTTGTCAGAGTTTATTAACCTACATTTGACAAAACATCTGTTTTTAGCCAATCCATTCTTGTAGGTTGATCATCTTTGTCCCGGCATATTGTACAAGTTGTTTCTGACCTCAGTCCTCTGAAAACATGGAAAACAGTATTTCCTAAGTTTTAGTGTAAGATTTGTGATAAACATTACTGTATTTACTGAGGGTTTGTAAAGCACCGAATTATGTCCAGCTAATGACTGTTTGGTGCTGAAGTTCTCACAGCTGGACATTAGCTAATGAACACAAGCTGGTCTGAATGTAACAGCTGTTTATCGTCTCAAGAAAAAAACAACTAAATTTAATCCCAGAAAGCCCGAGTGAAGCTTTTAGACCAGACAGTTTTACAGACATGTTGTCATTCCTCAAATTAAGAATATTTCTGCACCGCCTGACGATGCTGTAGGAACTATGAATGGTGACTCAGTAAAGGACCACTTTCTGTAGCCGTTTTTTTCAAAGATGCTGATACAGTGTCCTGTAAAGCAATATTCTGCCATGCATAAAATCAAGTCATTAAAATTGTCTGTGTGCTCTTAAATTTGGAACAGGAGGAGTATTATTCTCTGTGTCCTGACTCAATTTGTGTTTGCATCATTATTTTCTATTTTCATAACTCTAATTATTTTCTATTTTCATATTAATTTATTGGTTTCAGCAGAGAGGACACTGATTTGGTTGGTATTCCTTATTGCACTAGAATTGCTGCTGCTTCCCAAGATATCTTGTTGGTAAAATTTGTAAGCAGCAAGTAGTTAACAAAGA
>VZTM01033723.1:92565-130181 GCA_013400555.1 Jacana jacana | reverse complement strand
AAGCTAAGAACCAATCCTGACTTTGGAACAGTTGGAGATATTAAAAAAAAAAAAAAAATTAAAAAATTCCCTCACAAAGTATTGATGATAAGACAGAATATCTGGTAATATAACCCCCCAAATACATACATATGTATAAACAAAAAATAAAAACACATGGACTATTCCCCTCTGCAGTCAATATGTGACATCTCAGGGAAATTTAGAACAACCACAATTCAAATTGCTTAAACCATCCTCTGGATTGGCCTGTGCTAGTCTAACGACTACAAAAGGCAGCCCGGAACACGAGTCTCTAGATTAATGTTGAACTCTGAAGACCCTACTTCTCAACGAGCACAGATCAATCGTGGTTAATAATAACAATAACATCCTAACTGCAAGTCACCCTATCTTCTGGAAGTCAACTTTGGTTCACGGTCATTCACACCTTATCAACACAGACATTTCTGCAATCCATAAACATTATTTGTAGAGTACAACCTAGGAGCCCGAGTCACAGGTTCAAAATACTTTTTTGTTGCGTGCTTTAGGCCAGAAGTCAAACAATGTCACAATACCAAGAGAGGTAAAAAAAAAAAAACCAAAACACTGTAAAACATATTTTAGTTCTCTATACTAGGAACTAAATATCCATGTAATATAAGTATTAAAAATCACCACTGCAAGATGGGTTATTTTCTCAGAAAAAAAAAAAAAACCAAAACAACAGTACTTTCAAGTAAAAAGAAGGAAAGTGCTTTACAGCCTGTAAAATCAGCTGGTTTTACCTTGTAAATGTTCTTCAAGACAAGATGCATTTTGTCAGGATGAATGGCAGAAAGCACAAAGATGAGTGTGACAACATCCACAGAATCTGCTGGTATATGTTCTAGAAGATCATCTTTGGTAAGATCACACTGGAACACTTTACATCTTTCAGTACTGTATAAGGCATTTTTCTAGGGAAATGAGAAGAGCATGCTTTCACTGAAAATTAGCAGCATTTGTTTTCACCAAAAAAAAGTAAAAAACCTGTGAAACTAATCAGCAGGGCAACACCAAAAGTGGTGGCAAAAAACCATTAACTTGCAACAGGTAACTAATACAATCAGGAAATTTTTGCTGCATACTGTAATAGTGAAACTGCAACTATTAGAATAGTCTGTTCTCAGGAATTTGAGAAGAAATGTGGGTTACGACAGGAGATCACAGTACAGCTCTTGAGCTTCAATTAGACTGTAATCAGCTTGGATTCATGTCACATAACCTGCAGCAGGGCCATTCTAACCCACAGTTTTGCTGGGTAAAAGGAAATCCAGTCTTGGCAAGAAAGGCCATAACTAAGCCATCCAAAAGCAGGCTACATACTCATCTTGCAGTGCAGCTGTGGCATCCCGGGGAGCCACTATCCTCTCTCGTTTGCCACAAGTATTTCTTCACATCTTTCCCATGGGATATACAGTAAGTGTCTTGCGGTTCTCAATCACAAATGGCCCACAAGAGACTGCTTTCCAATAACAGAGGTATAGAAATTTAACCATGATTACAGCCTTCATAAATAAGGAGATTTTTAAAGCCCGCAGCCCACACTGGTCTTGCTGGAAGACTTAATTTTGGACTGCAGTACCACTTAGCTATGAATAAACATATCTATTCATAATCAGGCTACAAATCTCTTTAATAACTTTCATGGCCCGGTTTTCAAGATTCTCCTCGAGACACTCTCTTCCTCACAAATATCAAGGGCAAGCTTCCATCCCAAACCAATTTGGCTTATCCTGCACAGTCAGCAGAGACACAGAAGTGCTCCCAAAAATCACAGTCTTCACAAAGCATTCAAGTAAAGCAATATGCATGTATTACCATAATGCTACAATTTAAAGCTGAATAACTAGGTCTTGAGCAATGATTTGGCGTCTTGCATAGGAGCTCCACCGAAATGGGTCAGTCTCCATTTTCAGGTCAGTCTCCTACTCTTCTTACAAAAAGGAAGGCAAAAGAAGCCTCTAAAGATACCCTAAAAGAAGTTCAAAATATCACACCAACCTTCACATACTCAACAGCTCTAGGAGAGAAATCACAGGCGTATGCAAAAATATTCAGATCTTTTTCTAAGAGTGGAAACAAGCAGTTCCCAACCCCACATCCTGCTTCCAGAATGGTCAGTTTCTGATCTGCAAACTGAAAAGGAAGAAATCCAAGATAAAGTACAACATTTTTGTTTTCCTCATGGTATGAGCAGAGACAGTGTTCAATCAGCATTTTAAATTTAATTACTATTTATTAAAAAACTGAAGTAGGCATACCTTGGATAATCTTACACTACAATCTAGAAATCTTGATTTCTGCAAAATTGCAAATCCTTTTAGAATATATTAATATTTCTTTAGCCATCTACCCTCTGAGTAATCAACAGATTGTTGTACCATTTATGTCTTGTCTTTCGTTCAGCTATAATGAGCAAGAGATGCACCTGGCTATTTCCCCTAACGATGTTTTGCAGTTAGCCTGTAATTCTGGATGCTCTTCATTAAAGTAGTCTGAAGGGCACCAACTTGCATCTGAAAACATAAATCTCTGAAAGACAACTTATGTATTTAGAACACAAAACAAATACTCCAGATTTTGTTCTCAGTAGCCAGCATGGGTCAATTATATACTGAAACTGAACTGATGCATCTGGTTCTGAGGAGGTACCTTTGTACTAACGGAGACTATACAGGGCACTGCAAACTTAACATGTGGCAGCTCTTACCCTAATGACCTTGATAGATGTATTATTAAATGATCTGGAAGCAATCAATCCCATCTTTCACAGAGGGATTGTACAGATCTCACCTCCCGACATGCTTTTAATTCTTCAAACTCTCTGGTTGTCCAATGCCTGTCTTTGAAGAAGTTGGTGCTGTTTCTTTTGTAAAACAGATCCCAGTTCTTCTGTGCCTCTTTCTCCAGTTTTAGTTGTTTGAACTCAGACACCAAAACCTGATCTTTTGCCAGTCTCTCAGCTTCTTCTGGGCTAAGGATTCTTGCACTGTGGCCTTTTTTTTGGAAAGCACCATCTTCAGTAGATGTTGTTATTATATTTAAGCAGTTGGCTGATGTGTTTTCTTGAAACATCCTAGATTCTTCCACAAAAATGTGAATGCCAAAAACTCAAGGGTGATTTTTTTTCTTTAGTGTATGTCTCCATCACTTAGGTAAAATAACCAGGGATCTAGAAGCAGAAAAAAATATGAGGGAGTTACAGTGTGTACTTGTTACGATTTGGGGGTGATCTGTCCTACCTGATGGACTGCAAAACTATCAGATTTCTCTTAATTTCAGAAACCCTTAATCTGAACCAACAACTGCATATGACACCACACTGATGCAAAAGATAAAGAAGATACTCAAGAGTCTGCTTGTCTTCTCTCTGCATCCTAAAAAGCTACCAAACAAGAGAAAGATGGTGCAGATCTAAGCTTATTTTCACTAAAACTGACTTTAAAAGGAAAGCAAGGGTGTTGTTTCTTGATAATCCCAGTTAGAACACCCCAGAAAAACCATAATTGAAAAACAAGTGACATTTAAAAGTCCTATTAGAGTTGACGAAGCAAACTATATTCGTGTTAGTGTTTCTCCTTCCTGCTCTCACCTCTGTGAGAAAACATGGGTAAAAACATCAGCATTTAAAACACCACATCACACAAACAAGAAAGCAAAACAAGTCCTGTGGCCAGCTATGTAGAGCATTCCTCCCACTGCCTCCTCCTGAGGAGGTTTAAACAATCACAGGTGGGTTTGTTGTCAGAAGAGAACAAAAAAAGTGCAAAAAAAGGGTTCTGCATAGGCTGGAAAGGGATCCAAAGCTTTTCTCTGATGTTAAGCTAGTTCTGACCCCTGCCTTGTCGCAAATGCCCCCATTCTGGATGATGGCACACGTGAATTAAGATCCTGCATGTCCCAGTAACTTCCAGGGAAGCCCAGGCAGCCAAAACGTGCCATTCCTGCATGTCAGTGCATCGGCATCGTTCTGCCAAAACAGAAATGACAAAACCTCAGCAATACCCACCCTGGAGCAAAAAAGGTGCAGTACTTCACCTACATATTTTATCTTACGTGATACAACCAGGAACGTAAAAACATGAACATGAGAAAACGAAATAAAGACCTGACAAAACTTTGTCCGGTTTATTGGGAGGCAGATTGCACTCTCTTTTCCCCTCAAAACCAACGGAAAAGGTTGCGGAGAAGAGGCTCCCTGAAAGAAAGTCTCCTCAGGAGGATTATATCCTCAACAAACTGCTTAATCAGCAAAATTCATTCCACATGCCGGCCATGCAACAAAATGATCCACGTTTATATTTCTTCACAGGACAAGCTGAGGGGGGGGGGAACAAACCCCCCCCCCAAACCAACAATCCAAACTAGTCCTTTCTCCGAAGGGTTTGTGTTCAGAAAACGTTATGGTAGAAAATGATGGATAAACACGGTTTTATCAGCTTATGTTTAGGCTAAAGAGCCTTTTAAAGGTTTTTAATCCAGCCTTAGGACCGGAAGCACGATATCCCTGTGCAAGCCCCCGGTGTAGCCCCCTCACAGGGTAATCGCTTTCCCGCCAACCGCTGCTCCCCTCAGAGGGGCCGGGCCCGCCATCGCCACCCCGACTATCCCGGCGGGAAAGGCCCCGCCGTCCCTGCCCGGCCCTCCTGAGGGCGGGGATCGCCGCTCTCCCACCTCTCCTCAGAGGGCCGCGCCTCCGCGGGGACAGTAGTCCCTGCTCTCTGCTCGGCTCAGCGTCCCCACCTCGCCTTGCCTCTTCTCTCCTCTCCTCGCCGTACCCGCCGCCGGCCCCGGAGCAGTTTCCTGGCTGCACTCGGTCCCCGGAAGGGCGCCGGGCGGCAGCGCACGGAGGAGAGGAAGGGACCGGCCCGGTCGGGAGGGGTGGGGACGGGAGGGTACCGGGGCCATGAACGGCTCGGCGAACTCGCTGCTGGACAAGGAGGATCACGCACTGGAGCTAGGCGAGAGCTTCGAGCGGCGGCCCAAGACCTCCTTCCACACCATCCGCTGTGAGCGCCACCCCTTTTCCACCCTCGGCCGGCTCTGCCGCGGCCGCCCCTTCCTCCCCCTCTCTTCCCGCTACCCGCGTCCCGTCCCCCGGTGGTGCGTCTCCTTCTACTGCACCCACTAGCGAGCCCCCTCTCTTGAGACCTCTTCCCCGGGCCGGCCCCCGGGGCGGGGGGCAGCCTAAGGTTTCCTCACAGGGTCCCGCCGCGGCTTCTTACTCGTTAAGGGCCATCTCCGTCCCGCCGGCTTGCGGGGGCCTCCAGCCCCGCCACCTTGAAGCCTTCACACCCCCTCAGTGCCTCCTTCGTGCCGCTACCCCAGGGCTGCATCCCCCTCTCTGCGCCCATCTTCCCTCCCACGAGTGTTTTCTCCACAGAACTGCCCCACCCCGGCGAGCAGCCTGAGGGGAGAAGGGGAAGGTTGAGGGGGGGAAGGTGGGTGCCGGCCCAGAGCGCCGGCAGGAGGTTTGAGAGAGGCAGGCGCGGGAGGGGAGGAGGAGGAGGGCAAACGATTTAGAAAGTTCACCCTGAAACGTGCGTGAATCGCGTAGAGGCACAAAACCATCTCCCCCGGGAGGGGGTGGCTTGGCATTTTGTGTGCTTTTTGGAGGTTGCAGGACAGGTAGGTCACCACAGGCCCCGGCCTGGTGGGAATGCCTGGAGAGGGGCGCTGCTGGTCAGCAGCCCCCGGAGCCCACAGTTTGATATTTATTTATTTTTGTAACTGGTTATTTTCACCACGAGGTAACTTGTGACCCAGCAACCCCATCCCTGGCTGTGCCAACTCCAGCTAGCTGGAATAAGTCACTTCCCAGGAAAGCCAGCAGAAATTACTCACGGGGTAGTTTTGCATCCAGTACTGCCTAGTAAGTGTTAGAGGTGGGGTCTTGGGCAGTTATGAAGTTTTTAAATTATTGGAAAGATAGGTGTTTCATTGACGACACCGGGTGTTATTCCAACTGTTCTATACCAGCATTGGGTACATTTCATACCTGAGCATTGTTTTGAGGAGGAGATCATTGTATCTCTGTACTTGAATTCTGTGGGCAAGAAATTGCTTTTTCATCCCCTAAATGAGTCCCGGATTTAAAATGAGTAGTAAATAACTATCAGTAAATGAAAGTAATACTAAATCTATATCTCAGTGGCTTTGTATTAAGGTGGGTAATTTATATGGTTAACAGTAGGATTTTTTGGTTTCTATGCTTTATCCTAGGCCCGGTCTCGTAGCCCTATTCACATACTACAAGTATTTTCAGTGATATTAGCCACCCAAGTGCAACTTGAAAGAACAGCTTTCTCGACTGAGCTGTCGCTCAAGCAGATGGTCAATGATTGAGGCAAAGCTATTTTGCTCAATAGGAAACTCTGTCTTGTGGATTAACGCAAATTTTGTGTGTTTCACCCCTCTGGTTATACATAATTCCACCATGCTAAAAATTCCACCATTCCACCATATGTCTGGTACATTTATCTGTTATACATAATACTGAACAGTTCTATCCAGCGCTAAATACTAGCAAATATCCATTTATAAATCAGCATTTTAAAATAGCCCAGCTATCAAAGGAATGAGGTTGTTGTCTGGATACACTGGATTTCTGAAAGTGCTGAACTGAGCTGAAAGCGCGTCAATAATAATTTCTTAAGGGTTTGCAAAGTCAAAGCTCTTCAGGCTATAAATGGAAGAATGCAGTTTTATTTCAGAAGAGCTTTTTATGTGCTGTATTTTCTATCCATGACTTTCAAGTGGGATCTCTTCATTTCCTGCTTACAAATTTTTTTTCTAACTGTTGATCTGGAATGATTTATCTGAGATTTGAGCATTATATTGTTCCCATAATCCTCTTCACACAAACTACAATAAGAGGATTTTGTAGGCTAAATTTGTTTTGCCCTTCTTAAAATACTTCATTCCTTTCTGGAAAGTTTATGAAATACTGTACTGAAAAACTGGATTATCCCTGGAAAGCACATCTTAAAAACTTTTGGCTTTTGGAAAAAGGACTGTGGGCGTATTTAGAGGGGCGTATGTGCACTCAATCTACAGCAAGATCAGCCCAAGCAGGTACACTCAGCAAGCTAACCAATTGAAAAGACTTTGTTGAGCCTTTGTTTAGAGTAACTATATTTTGCTGATACCTAAGAAAGAAATGTGATAGTGATATTCCTTTTAATTTAGTGACTGTGCTGTTGAAACTCTTGATCCCTTTTTGGCAAAGACACCAGCTCTTGTACAGCTGGTTTGTTTTATTTAGCAAGCTTGCACATAAAGTAGGTGGGAAACAATAGCTAGAAATAGATTGCTCAGATGAAAATGAAGGGTATGATTTGGTCTGGCAGTTTAGGCATGAAGATTAAGTCAAATGTGCCTGGCTATGACACACTTGTTTGCTATTAACATGCTCTTAATGAGAATTTATTACAAGCTGAGGGTTTGGGTTTTTTTCTGTAAATGTGGAATTATATTTAAGATTTGTTCTGAGATATTAATTTCTTAACTAATGAAGTCATTAAAAGCCTTGATCCATGAATATGATTGCACCTCTGCATATCCAGAGATGTAGAACTGAATGGGGACTTATTTTAAAAACAGACAAAGCAAAACAACCAATATCTGATCTTATTTCCCCTGTCTAAATCCTCTGTCCAAGTAGTATCGGTTCCAAGAGTTCTTTCTGGGTTTTGTGGCAGAATAATGAGGGGAAAATATTTTTAAGTTAAAGTATTCTTTATTCAAATAAATACACTAACCAGAAGTGCCTTGTTGGGGGGACAAAGTGTTCTGTACAATGCAGCTTAAAACTAGGGTCAGTTTAAAGCTGTTACAGTGTCTTACCTTAGTCATGCTTTCTATCCACAGTGTCTTTGGACTAGCACGGAGCCTGCTGAAGTAAGATCAGCACCACTTTTTTCCTCATAGGTGAGATCTGAGGTCTCTTCTACCCTTGAGGACGTATTGTGGAGGCAAGGTGGATGTTAAATAGCCAGAGATGTCAGTGTGGCTAAATGAGCTGATATCACTAAATTGGTCTTTGTCATAGAGTCCTCAGGAGCTACCTGACCCTCAGGAGTAAATGTAGAGTGACTCTTTGCCAGGCAGGATGGCACTCCCAAAGACTCTGTGAAATCTAATTGCAATTGTTTTTCTCTTTAGATGATTTTAAGCCAGCATCGATTGATATAGCTTGTGAGGGAGACATTCAAGTGGGTAAAGGAGATGATGTAACAATCACTTTGCCACATATTCCGGTAAGTGTGTTATATGTGTGTCCTTGTTTACTCTCTGACAAAATCTGCACTGTAATTATAGTCTAATGTAAATGTTTTTTTCACTTTCATCTTTGTTCATACGAATGGGTTCAGTATGTGAGCAGGCAGACTTGTAGTGTGCTGCCTTAGGAAAGGACTGTACAACTGAATCTTTGTAAAGGGTTATATTTGTAAGGTTCCAGTCTGCTCTTTACCTTTGGTTCCTTCCTACTCTTCCTTGAATAACAAGAAGACTTCTGCTGTTAGCTGAAACTCCGTACCTGGTTTCCATCTGTTTTTAGTGCTATGGCTTAATGAAGAAAGGCAGAGTACTTTGTACTTCAGTCAAAGTTTGATGTTCAGAAGCCACAGGTAGGCCTGTAAGCATATTCTTCCCATTACTAAAATGTGCTGATGGCGTAGAGGGTTCCCTGTCTTTAGCTTTATCAGTGGAAGTGAGGAGCGTGTTTCTGGTGCATGGCAATTGAGTGGTTTTGGTTTTCTATCCACTTCCTACTCAAATTATGCCATAAAGATCTACTGTGTGAGGATGAGAGTCAAACAGCAGTAAAACCAGTGATCAAACTGTTTATAGGTGCAGCTGTTTTGTATTTGAAGGTTCGGTGGTTTCCTTACCAAAACAAAAGCAAGCACTTGCCTGCTGGAAGTGGATTCGTTTATTAGCTGAAGCTAATGCTATGTGTCAAGCCCATAAACCACCGACATCAATGGGTCTGGTGGTTGCAGGGGGCAGCAGTCATTTTGAAAGCCATATGTCAGATCCTTTTGGTATTGTTTATTCTAGCATGTTGGTGGTTTTAATTGGTACTGTGATAATTGTCACTGAATGAGGCTTTAACCTCTTTCCCCTTGCTCCCTTTTTTTATATGGCTTTGGTCACCTTTAGTGCTGCAGGAGGTCACATACCAGTTTTTGTCGATAGAAAGGATGAGCATGATAGTGCTATGTGAGAGCAGGCAACAATATGATTAACAGCAGTGGCATTAATCTTGGATTGACTAGTAACAGTGTTGTTTATTAATCTTTTTGTTTTGATCAAAATAACTTGTAAAATCCCCTTCCGAATCTGCACTGATGACTTTAATTTGACTGTCCTCCCGCGAGTATGAACACCTTTGAGCTTATAGTATGTTTTGGAGGCTTGGGCAACTAACCACACTAAATGCAGCAACTGTGCCAGTGTTGCTCCAAGGCAGTGCTGCCTCTGTTCCACTCAGAGAGCTAGAGAATGCTGAGCATACCGAAAAGGAGTGAGAAGTTTTGAGATTGTTTCATCCTGACAAGATTTACTGAATTCCTTGGGTCTTGCTTTGTTTCTCAGTTGCCTGACAACTGAACAGGATTCAGATTTGAAGTTGTTTTTTGAAATTGCCTGGTCTCTGAGGATACCTCCTGATAATTTGCTCAGTGGTGTTATTTTGGTGTCCCTTGCTGCTTGGATAAATTGAAGGACTATCTCTACATGTGGATTTAGTGGCTTTAATATTTGATAAACAGCCTTGGTTGGGGAAGTGAAGAATTTCTGTTTGTTAAAAAACCCTCACACATGAAAATAAATTGATTAAATGTCACCGGTTTAACCTACCTCCTTCGGTCCAGTAACCAGTAGAATCTGTAAACCAGTGTTATCTAGGCACTCATGTAACATTTAATTTTAAGTAGAAGGGTGGGACTGTTAATTTGCTTAAGCAGGATTCCATTTCTGCTTATTTTTTTTGGCCAAAATCACAGTCTTTGCTGAGTTGGGAAGCTTCTGGGTAGCAGAATCTATTTTTGATGAATTTTCATTAACTTTGTTCATTATACATTTCCAGAATTAGTTGTCAACAGCGAGCAGGCTTTGACTTTCAACTTACTTTTTATTCTGTTCAATGTTGCTTTTCTCTCTTAAATGTAAGAATGATAAAAACATAACATGCCTTTGAAGATCAGACTTCCTCGAGACATCTTCTCTGAATCCTATCTGTATCCCTTCCTATATTTTTGTGGAGAATTCAGAATTTTTAACCTTCCTGGTTTGAAGCACTTCAATTTGAAATATATTCTATTTGTTAGCAATATAGAGAATAAAAATTGCGTTCTGAGTGCTTAAAATATGATAGTTCATTTTTGGTACTCAGAAGGAAATGTAGAAGAGTATGTTTTTTCCTTTTGTCCCTGATTTTGGTTGTTTTTCTACAGCGTGTGCAAAGGTGCACATGAATAAAGGTATTTATCTTTTTAATTTTTTTTGTACAGTAGTTATTCATTACAGAGAAGTATGAGAAGGTTTTGTAGTTGAGAACATAATTCTATGTATCCCCTTTGACACAGCTAGGTGTGTATCCATGCTGCTGTGTGCCGACAGACCATACATCCTGCCTCCTGTAACCCCCAAACCAGGTGTATGAGCCAGCCTGGGCATGGATGCAGTACAGCTGGGCATAATCTCAGCAGTGTCAGTTAGCCAGCGTGCACAACTACATCAGTTTGTCTGGAGTGCTTCTCAGTCCAAGCCATTACGGACTGTGGCTCTGTGCACACTGTGTGGGCTTGGGGACTTTCTGGAAGGTGTTGAGATACCCCATTTGCTCTTGAGAAGACATTTCAATATAACTCCATGGCATCTCCATGCTAATCTGACTTTGAAGAAGACATCTGTTCTTACATAATTTGTGACAGTTGTGACAGCTTGTAATCCGCTAGGAAAATAATGCCATTTCTTTTTAGGATGTATATGTATAAAATACAAAACAGTTTAAATTATTTTCCAGTCAACCACATATTTCTGTAAGCAACAGTTCTGATGCATAAATAATTAGAACTTTATTTCTTGCCTTAATCCAAGATCTCCAGGGCAGAAATGTCAAGAAGATTTCTGACACTTTTCAGGGCCAACTATGGAAATTCAGTTATGTTACCATTTTGGGAATGAGAACTGTAAATAATGGCAACCGTGGAGATGTTTTGTCACTGCAGAGACACTCAAAATGAGGAAAGGCATAATATCACCCTCATATAATACTAGAGAATGTCTGATCTGCTGCATATAACTGTATTTTTCCCTTTTCATGAATAAACATTTTCTGTGGGAACTAAACATTAACTGCTTAGCCTCTTGATCAGAACAGTACATATATTCATTTCTCTTAGTGTTTATAAACTTTTGGGCAGGGGAATATAACCAAAGAAATGTGTGCTCTTTCTTTGATACCAGGGTTCATCTCCACCAATGACTGTGTTTAAAGGAAATAAAAGGCCATATCAGAAGGACTGTGTGCTTATTATCAATCATGACACTGGGGAGTATGTGCTGGAAAAACTTAGTAGCAACATTCAAGTGAAGAAAACAAGGTAAAGCTGGGGACAGGGCTGTTGATAGGATTAATTCTTGCTGAAATTTCTCCTTCAGACTGTCTTTTGAACCAGAACTCAGTTTTCTTTTATTTTGTAGTGATGTCTAATTACTAAGCCTTATGGGCTTTACATGGCCAATTATCTTCCCTAAAAATGCAAATAGGAGTGTGAATCCAAGAGTAAAGAATTTGTAAATTCTCCACTGCTGAAAGGATGTAATGGTAGTTTGCAGTGAAACACCTCTGATGTCACCTCTTCCTCTCTGGAAGCTGGCTGAAGGATGGGATGTGTTTCAGGAATCTAGTTAGCAGAAAAAGACGATGGAAATGTTAGGCTGCCAGAAGTATTGTTGGACTTTGTAGGTTTGTTCTCTACAGCTTCCTGTGGGAGTCACGATTTTAATAATATACTCTTAGGGAACAAGGAACACTCATCCTTCTATTCATCAGTGATATATCAAGTGGAACCCATGTCCAAAGTCTCTAGCTGGTGGTGGTGGTGGGAACTGTGGAAATAATGGTTATGAGGTTTTGCCTAGGAGAATTGCTGAAGCCAGAAGTCCTCTCTGACCCGGTATTCTTACTTCACTGCACAAATGCTACTAAGTCTACAGCTGGGATATTTTTAGTAGTCTTGCTGCTGTGCAGGTACCTAAAGTCTCCGGATCACATTCTTTCAGCATCACTGGTCTATGGGTTATTGAGATCTGAAGAGAAAGCGATTATTCAAATGTCTCCTGAAGAAGAAGCTTTTACATTATTTTACAAGTTTTACATTTAAAAAAGAAAAAGAAAAAAAAACACTTCATTGTAGTATAAAAGTTCTAATTGATAAAACTATTAGAAATGTGGGTTGCAGCTTATCAGCAGCTGGCTGGAAGTTTGCTGAGAACACCCTGAGTTCAAGGTGCGTGAACTACAACGCTCCTCTGAATCACTGATAGGAGAACTCATCCATCTTGTCCAGTGGATATATAGCACATCACAGATGAGATTTGATTTCCCAATTTAAGTTCTGCTGGACTTTGTCCAGGCAAAGCTTAAGTCGTAAGGATCCCTGTTGTGAGGAATAGTGCTTTGTGAAGTCATTCAGTTTTCTAGATCAGAGGTGGTTTTGGTTTGGTTTTTTTTTCATGGCTACTTTGATCTTTAATGACCTGTTGACACTCTGAGAGCAGTTTTTAGTGTTAACATCCTGATTACATTCACGGGGGAGTAATTGTACTACATGGAACCTTCTGTAGTTCCAAGAGAATAATTAATACTGGAAACAATCTTTTGCTTTTTCCTTGCACTTCATACAGTGAATGCATTCCCAAATCCTCACTTCTATTGTAAATGACCGTGTAAATTGCATTAATGTGGCTGCATTTCAGTAATGAACGAAGAGGTGGTTCTTGTGCTTAATTTTTGAGGTTGCATCTACAATTCAATGAGGCACAGAGATACCCGAGTCAGGTCTAAAGGCATCATTGGCTGAGATACCAGAAGTGGTTTAGGTGAAGTCCCAGGAAGTGCTGCATGGACTAGTTTAACTTGTTTCTCAGTGGGATTAGCTCACAGCCACAAAGTATCACACTGTGGAGATGGGACCCTCCTGGAACCGAAACTGAGCAATAATACCCACATAACCTGCTTCTGTGCTAGACTACATCAAGCCATACCCCCAAAGACTTGGTGTTATGCAATAAATACACCACACCTCACTATGGTGCATCATAGAGGGTCCAGAACAAGTATTTTGTTTGGGGTTTTTTTCCTGCCAAGGAAATTGACTGTCTTACAATCTCAATCACATCATTGATTCAGTAAAAGGAAGAAATACCTCATTTGAATTGAACAGCTAAGCACAGTGTTATTCTGTAGACTATTTCCCACTAAGGAACAGCTTAAACTATTTTTAAGGGATACTAGCAAGAGAATGAAAAACAGGAGTTAAATGCTTGCATGCTGTACCTAGCAGTAAGAACGATTGCTGCAGTTGGGTTGACCTCTAAGAGAGTTCAATCTGAGATGTTTTAATTGTGAGAAATTTGTTTCTTTTGCTGTGATTCTTTTAAGCTGGATTTTGCTACAAGTGGATTTGTTTTATCATGTAGTCACTTTAAATTACTGTGTTTGCTTTTGCTTTTTTAAAAATGCAAATACTAATTTCTAAATTAAAGCCTTCATTGTTCTTCAAGTAGAGAATTTGGCACTGCTGAACCACATCTGGATTTCAAAATACATTTTGTAAGGGTGTTGCAGTGTAGTTGTATATGCTTATTTGTTTCTGAAAGCAAGCATTGCATATGTAAAGCTGTAATTCACTGTTTATAGGACAAAGTAGAGATCTGTACTAAAGGAAGTCACAGCTGATGCAAGGATATTGAAGAAGCTGAACAGGGTTGCACAGCACCGCTGAATGTCTCTGCTTGTTTTTTCAGAGCAGAGGGCAGCAGTAAGATCCAAGCCCGAATAGAACAACAGTCTGCCCGAGCATCTCAGGCTCCTTCACAGTTTAGAGCCCCAACCAAGCCAGCAGCTGGACCTAAAACTTCTCCTTTGAAAGATAATCCTTCACCGGAGCCTCAGCTGGATGACATTAAGAGAGGTAAAAAACGGTTTGTCATTTCCTGAGTTTTGGTTGGGTTTATCTTTCTTTGTAATAAAATAAAAATTATGACTGCACAATTTATAAAAACAGTAGAATGTTCAGAGATTAAAAGATGGTACTTGACAGCTGGTTTGTCATCTTTAGATCTCATTTTAAGGCATCTTAGTGAATTATTTATTCTCTTTTGCCAACATAGATATTTATACTGCAGTCATCTCTGGCATGAGAAAACTTTCTGGATGATTTTCTCTCTTGCAAACTATTTGTCTTTTCTTACAAGAAGACAAAATTAGCATAAATTCAGAAACCTTAGCTGGGTGCAAGACAAGTCCAATTGGGTGTCTTGGGCAACGACGATGACAGCAACAAAGGATAATGGTCTGAGATCTAGTGATGCAATCAAGTAACTTGGATGGAAATTATTCCCGAGCTAAGTAGTGAGTAAGGTTGGAGCCATTTGCAAGTGGGATGGGAGGGCTGGCTGGCTGTGTTCCCATCACAAGGCCTGGAGCTTGAGCCATGCCAAGCAGTGATAGTAGGAAAGGCATGAGAGAGTGAACAGCGTTGCAGCTTCCTCTTTACTACAGCCATTCCTCTGCAGCTTTGATCACATCTGCCATATAGTTGTTATACTTCTGTTAAAGTGGGCCGACTGGCTCAGCCCAGTCTGCTGCTCAAGCAACACTTTGTCTCAGTGGGCAGGGCGCACTTTCTTTGCCCATGTCCTTCTACATACTGGTGTGATAATCTGGTTTTGCTGTGGATAATGAGGAAGGCTTTCATTTTAAATTTTTGTTTTGTTCTCTTTTGTTTCTTATCTGGCACCAGGTGCAATTATGTATTTTAAGAATGTCCTTTCTATCTAATTTTTTCTTTCTGGATCTCCTCTTTTTTTTTTCTCTTTTTTTTTAGCTATTTTTGCCCATAGACTTAGCCGATGATAATTGCCCAGACTATGTTAATTACTTAGCAGGGTGGTTTTTTCAGTTCATGGTAATCACCAGGTGACATTTCTTACTGCTAAGCTATCTGTGTGTTTGCACAGGTGCTGACTGGTCTCACTCTTTCGCAGCAGTAGTATTTTCAATACCTGGATGCTGGTCAGCAGACAGAATCAACGTCTGAGAGTCTGTTAGCTACAGTTTCCTTAGCTGCATTGCCATTTTTTTATTTTATAGGTAAGGAGAAAGATAACAGGTGATATACCAATTTAAAAATTAATTGTGAATTTTAAATGTCTTTTCTTGTAGCGTGTAATAAGTTACTTAACCATTGGGACCCTCCTTTGTAGACAAACAGCAATTTGTGAAGGTCGTGTTATAATGAAAGAATTTAATTTGTCCGGTGCGACGTCTGTTCTACAAGACCATTTTCTGGTGGTCTAAGCTATAAACCACATTGTTTAGAACTGTCCTGGTAATTTTTTTGCCACTTGATCATCTTTTGTTGGAAGGTACCTTGAAATAAATAACGTATAGAGTTTTTGTTTCCAAAATCAGGCAAAAGAGCACCCGACTTGTACTAAAAATAAGACTTCAAGTTGGTGGTCTATAGGGAGATTTGTTCAACACCCAAAAAGATGGGGCAGGGCTGCCTAGGCAGGAAATTTTTTTTGTTTACAGTGTATGCTCTTTATAACCTTTTTCCAGCATCGATTGTCTAAAAAATCAGCATTAGTCAGCCATTCATATCATAATGCCATGCTTTGGGAAAGGCAGAACTAAAATGGCACCATTCTACAATGAAAATAATTAATAAAACTTAACTGTAAAAGCTGTAAGAGATTCTTCAGTCCTGTTATCTTCCCTTAATGTGTCTTTTTATGAACAAAGACTTGTAAGTTCTGAAGAGGCTGTGTTATTTTTATTGAGGCAGTAGCTTTCCTTTTGGATAAAGTACCTCATTTGTTTGGAAGAAAGATACACCTACAACTGAAAATCTGATTTTGTTCTTGTTTTTTTTCCTTGAGTGGACATAGCACAGGTCTTACAGTTCCCAACGCAGGTAGCTGAAAGGATCTGACGCTATGACACTTTATTGCTCCAAGTATGTCCTACTTAGTTGAGGGTGTGGTAAGACACACAGCCCTAGTGATATTTAACAATAGTTTTAAGGTTAAATAGTGCAGGTTCCTGCTTTCCCCTGATACCCTCAGCTGTACGTTCCCATAGCTCCCCTTACAGATGAGCTGGGAAGCAAAACTTCAGGTAGGTGGGTTCTCTGTCCCGTTACACAGCTGTCTAAACAGCAGTGCCTGAGGACAGAGTCAGAGCATGTGGGAGCTGAACCATGCAGAGAGGCCTTTGGGAGGCTGTGTCTGGGGTCCTACACTTTTCCCCTGCAAGTTTTAATATTGTCCTCCTGCCCGAAAGGAGCAAAAGAGGGGGTAAGAACTTGTTCTTGCAAATACTTGGCTACATCTGATAACACTTCATTAAGTGGTGAATATTTGCACACATACACCACAATCAACTGTTTATGTACATGCAATAATCGCTGTTTATCAGACATACTTGACCACAACAGAGATGTTTTCAGTAACATTGACATAATTACAGCACGCTGTACTTGAAAAAAAGAAACCACAGCAACGTATTTCTGGTTTGGAGACTTGGAAATTCAGTGCTTAAAAATCTGAGCGGATCTTGTCTACCTAAACTGCAGCTCTAGTATGTAAGGAGTGTGCCATAGCGCTGAGCTTGGCTCACAAGAACACCTTCATCAAATTATTTGCACTTCAGTGTAAAATACTGCTTACATGCACAAGTACCAGTGTCAAGTTGATTTCTCCAATTTGTGTACCGTTATTAACAGGAAGCGTTCTGCAAAGGTCATGCAACCTTATCCTCCCTAAAGCTGAACGACTTGATTTCCAAAAGTCCTCAGTATTACAGCCCAAGGTTAGGGCTTTAGTTGAAAATTCTGCATAACCTATTGGAATTGAGTGGAGAGGTAAGAACCCTTGGACATGACTAGGGAAAGAAATAGGGCATTTGATACTGAATATACACAGAATAGAGCCCTGCTGAGAAAGGCTGTTCTGTTTGTATATTCATTTCTGACCTTGAATTCGTTTTTACTCTAAAATCTCTGTTGACTGTCAGTGTGAAACAGTAAGGTAAGCCGTTTTGTTTTCTGAGAGAGAGCCTACAGTTGTAACACAAAATGTGCAAAAGCTCAGGTTCCCCAAGCGATGGCAGCCTTTTCAGATAATGGAGACTCAATTAAGGCAAGTGTTCAAAAGTGTACCATGTGGGAAAGCTTTTTCAAAAGTAACTGCTGCACATCCTAACTCTTGTCATCTCTTAAACCTTACGGGTGCATCTGCATGAGGCATTTGATCTTACAGCACAAAACAATCTAGGAAAGGTCTGACTCCGCTGTTGTTCAGCTTAGCATATATGTACACTTACACACACCCCACTCTTTTAATTGGAGGCACCGCAAGGAAGTGTTTAGCCCAGGCTTCACTCAGTACCTGTAACTGCACTAAGCGTAATGAGCAAATAGGAAAGTGCAAAATTGCACAGTTTTAAAGCGGATATGTTTTTCCTACAAGGTTTTGGTGTCCTCATTGGCTCAGGCACTGTCTTTGGCAATGTGACACGAGTGTTTTGAGCAGATTTCCTTAGTGGTCCTGCTGGAGTTCTGCCTGACAGACTTTTAGCGATGCAGCAGCCCCCATAACACTAGTGAAAACTTTTTTTCTCATTTGGACAGACAAGATGTTTAGAACTCTGGGGTCAAGGAATTAAGAGAGGAGCAAGAGCTGAGGGGAAGCTGGCAGCCCGTGAGGCAAAAGTTGACTGGAAGATGGGCTCAGACCAAGTTTCACCAGTGACCACAGTCACTGAGAACACCCTTAGCTTCCCAGTTTTTAAAGCTTGTGATACTGGCGCTGGTTTGCTTTACCTGCCTGTATTCAGCATAGTGGACCTTACCAGTTCTCCCAAGGTGTTCTCCCTTTCCCTTCTCATAACCAAGCCTCTTATACAGGCTCTTAGTTTCTGCTTCCCCAGCATAAATCCCTCACTTTTCAGTCTGACACTAATTTCTGTTTAAAATTATCCAAATTGGACTAGATGATCTTTCAAGGTCCCTTCCAATCCCTGATATTCTGTGATTCTGTAATCTTCCTTTCCCATTTGTCAGACTGCGTCACTTACTTCCTTCAGCTGTCTTGTCTGCTGCATAAGAGCAGACTTCTTGTTTCAATTTTTATTTTCCTGTGCATTTCTTGTTGCATCTTTTCTCTTTCACCACCAATGCCTCTTAGGTTGCTTCACCTTCTTCACACTATTTTACATGCTACTTTCTGGACTGCTGTGTCCTTCTCGGCCCATGTGCCAACACTCTTCCATTTCAGCTATAGACTCTGTAGCTCGGTAAGGGTTATGTGTGTAATTCTTAAACACTTGTCCTTTATTAGACTTGTTTATTGAATGTGTTTGCAATATGGGCTGTGACCTGTAAGTCATTGTTCTTGCTACAGTCCACAATATTCTAATACTATATTATTATTATCAATACAACTTAAAACTGACCACTGTAATTGTCATTAGAGGTATGTGTAAATTTTACACCATTAAGCTATGTGTGTGTGTGTAAATGAAGTCTGGGCATTTTAAAGGGAAAGAATCCTTGTTTCTGTTTACCTTTCCTTTAACTTTCCCCTATGAACTTCTTAGTCTTGAATATTGAGAATAGTTACCATTTGAAATCCTTGATATGGGTAGGCTGAGACTAGTGACTTACAAGAACTCATTTGTATGTGTATCAGATGCCAGGCATGAAGTAGATTTTTAAAACCTGCAAGACTCTGTCAAGAGGAAATAAGGGAGAAAGACATTACAGTACAAAGTATTACCTACTGTTGGCTTAATCATACATTATTCCTCTATCTTCCGGTGGTCTCTTATGCTTGGTCTTCAAGATGAAGGAGTAAGTTTTACCTGGGGTACAAATAAAATACAGAAAACACAGGTGGTCTTAGTCAGGGATCTGGATTTAGGAAGTAAGCTGGAGGAACAACCCCACTAGTCTTAAATACCCAGCTGGAGTTAGTCATATGGTTGTTCCCTTCCAATACACCTTCCTTGTCTCTCATTCAATATAACTACAGTATTTGAAATTGAGCTCTGAACTTTGAAATGGAAAAATAGCAGTTTTAAAACTGGTAAGAAAAAAGGAAACACTTAAATTTCTAAAAGAATATGTGCTGAGCTACAGGAATTCTCCATCAAGTAATGTGGAGGCTGAAAACTTAGCTGTTACTGTGTCACATTAAGCAGCCCAAGGAAAATGGATCTTACTTGAAAAGGGAGGAGTTACTTTCTCCTCTAGAGGCTAAAGATAAGAAGCATTAAAAATTGTGCTATTTTTACATAAAGGAGAGTCTTATATTACATGATCTGGCTATGGCATACACAAGAATGGTGTCCCCAGCTGAGTATCTATGGTTCCTCTCACGCTGGTGCACATCTGATCTAAAGGTGAATTACTCCTGGCATCAATTCTCCATTTGTCAGGTAGAGCTGATACCACCTCATCTCTCTCTTCTTTCATTCTTGTCCCTTCAGCCTGTAACTTCTCCAGGGCAAACACTGAGTTCTGACCCTGTGGGTATAGAACTGTTAGTGCAACAACAACCTAAATTTTGAGGGTTTCACATCCTGTGCTTAACATGTGTGAATACTGTTCTCTGGTGGAAACCTGCCTAGGTGAGCTGAGTCATTAAATACTCAATTTTGTGGGTGGATACAAAAGAACTGTCCTCTGATAGTGTTTAGTCCACTTAAAAACATGACAGATTTAACAATATGCTATGATTTGGGGTGATTTACTCAAATAGCTGTTTAGTAACCAGTTCAGCCAACACTAGTGCTGCTGATGTGGCAGTTGTGGTGCTTCTCATGGTATTGCAGTGTTTCTTTGCACTGGAAACCCTGAAGTAGGGTGTGTCTGACTTGAATAACTTCCCAGTTTCACAGAGAGACTTTATTTTCCTGGCTACTTGTAGCTTTATAGCAGGTTAAGGTTTTACAACCAATCCCCAGCATGTGAGTATTCTCATCTGCCCCACTGCAGAGTTACCTGATGTCATCCACCTCCTTCTGAAGTTTGGTCAAAATGAGGCATGTGACTTTTGCACTGGAGCAATTTCATACAATATCCGAACAAGGCAGTTTCTCTTCTGTTTGTGTGGCTATTCCCCCCCACCTCCCCCCTTCCTGTGTTTTCCAAAAGCCTGAACGTCACTGACATCTAACAGTTTAAGTTCCTCTGCTTTAAGATACTTTAAAGAACAGACTGGCTGCTGGCCTGTAAAACTCAATATATTCACCTTGGATATAGAGCAGAGAACCTGTCAGAAATAATGAAGCAGGAAGTACTTTCAGGAGTGTAGCATACATAAATAATACTAGTGGAAGTGAAGGTTTTATGATACTAACCTGGGCTGTTGCTTCTTTAAATTTAGCTACAACTAAGTAAAAAAGCTTTCAGAATGGTTTTGGGGTTTTTTTGTTTTCCTTCCTCTCTCTCTCTTTCATGTGAGATATTTTGATGTGATAAATTACACTTGACAAAACTATTGCGTTTTCACATTCTTTTCCATGGGGCCCTGTTTATGGTTTCATCCAGACAAATGTCCTTCTTTTTCAGAGCTGAGAGCAGAGGTTGAAATTATTGAGCAAATGAGCAGCAGCAGTGGAAGCAGCTCATCGAATTCAGAAAGCTCATCGGGGAGTGAAGATGAAAGCTCCAGCAGTGAAGGGGAAGAGCCAGCACATGTTTCCCCTTCCCAGCCACCGCACCAGCAGTATAACAACAGGAATGCTGTAGCTAACGGCACCAGCAGGTCGCAAGGAAGCAATCATCTCATGAACACTCTCAGTAAGTAAAGACTTGTGTCTTATTGTGGTGGAAAGCTGCTTGAGACCACTCATTTTCCTAAATCCATGAAGTGCAGTTTGCCAAATAGTAATCCCAGGGAGTTGAACTGACTGAAATATGGAGCCAGGTTTTTGAATGGAGGGCTGAGACCTGTCTGAAGGTGTGGAGAATGCTTCAGTTTGGTCTAAAGCCTGTGGGCACCAGCACAATGGCTGTGCCAAGCATTAATTCAGGCCTCCAAGTGGAACCAGTGGGTAGAAAAGCATCAGTGTGGGAGGATCTGGTGCACTGGAGAATGGGAGTTATTTTATGTGAAAACACATATTAGACATAAATAGTTGGGTTGTCAGTTATGTCAGTTAAAGGTCTATAAAGAATTATGAATGGCATAAAGCTGTCCTGTGGTCATAAATGCACAGTCTCTGTGGTCTCTCTTATTAGCTGTATTGCTTTGTCAGAATGTTTATTTTATACTGTGTTTTCACAAATACCACACTTTGAAGGGAAATTTAAAGTGCCATGTGTTTGGTTAAAATATTGCACCTATGGCATTTGCAAACAATGATCCAGTACAAAGTCACTCCACCCTTTAAAAAGTGTTTTTAAAGCATAGGTTTGTCCCATGAGACTCTCTCTAGGGAGATGATGTATATCTGTGGTACTTCTCCTTTATGCTAAATCAGGTGTATTCTGACTCAGTGGATTTAAAGTACTGCATTTAGAAGATTCTTATTTCTTCCTGAGACATGTTTGCATGCATCTCTTGGCACTCACGGACAGGGAACTGGTGGACTTTAATTTCAGATAAATGCATTTCATCCAAATTCCAGCTTCTAGAAGTATATTATACAGACAGTACTGAAAAGGACAACCAGAAAACTGGAGGGGCTGTCAGTAATGAATGTCTAAGTGAAATCCAAAGTTCAACAAAGTCAGTAGGACTCTTTCTGTTTCTGGTTGTGAGTTGCCTCCTTGCTGTTTCTGGACCAATATAACAATACAATTTTAAGAATTCTACCTCTGACTCCAGGAAAATTTGGGAACTGGTAGGGTAGTCCTTTCTTCAGGCAATGATTTTTGCCTTTGGATTTTAAATCCTTTTGCCGAGGATTAATACGTCCTTGAGCATGGAAGTCATTTGTGACCATCTACATGGGGAGAATCGCCCTAGCTAACCTTAACTGGCTAAGTTCTTGTTTCATGAAAGGGAAGAGGAGATGAAGAAATCCAGGGCACAGCCGTTCCATAGCTGCTCTGCAGCTATTGGGGGCAGGCCCATACAAGAGAGCTGGAAGAGCTAGGTTCAGTTACCAGAACACAAGCATGATTCTTGCCCCCTCTTATCCCCTCCACCTCACCAAATCACAAGTGTTCTGCAAAACAGGGTCTGAGACTGTAGGTTTGATCCATATCCTCACCTTCTTTTGTTTGATCTCTCTTTGCACTGTGGAGGGGGCCTTCACCATTGCGACATTTGTCAGCTTAGTTCAGCCAAAAGCCTTGGGCTGTGATGGCTTTAACATTTCTTTTGCTTTATTGCCATGTGGAGGCCTTGGCTTGGCTACCCAAACAGCCTTAAACCAAACCAACAAAACAAAACAAAGAAAACAAACAAACAAATGTTAAAAGGGCCAAGAAAGCCAGGGAATTTCCCAATGCTTTGTCTTCCCCAGTGCTTTGTCCCAGAGCCATAGAGGGGAGCTTGGCTGGGTGAAGGATACAGAAAGCCTTCTGCAGCTGCTAGTGTGAGGAGTGCTGTACTCCCACCAGGAGAAGCTTTGGTGGAGGCTCAGGTAGGCCTAGATCCAACTGTGTGTGAGCCCCTCGCAGCAGCTCTCAATATTCTCGGGCATGGGGAGTGCTTCCATCAAATGATGGATGTTCGCCTTCATTTCTTGTGTTATTCTTATTTACATCTTCCAGTGTAAATGTGACTGTTCTTGGGCTGGATTGCCATGAAATGGGAATTACAGTTTACCAACTTGTGTTCTGTTTTTTTTTTTTTTGTTTTCCATAGGAAATGACTTGCAGTTGAGTGAGTCTGGGAGCGACAGTGATGACTAAAGGCTGAGCTTTTGCTGCTTCTATTACATACACATGAAGAACTAATTTACCTTGAAGTAATCCTGTTGCTTAACGAAGAGGAGCTGGCACAGAGATAGTTCCATGTGTGGAAGTTTTAATAGAAGAAATGCATAGCTCTGCAAAATAGGAAATGTTGAGGGCTGTTTTACTTTGTGAATTAAGTGTACATTTTGTGTATATTCTTATCCTTTGAAAGTTTTAAATAGATCTGTACAGTGGGTAAACCAATGTATGTTGCTGTCTTATCATCTCTGAGTTTAATGTGTAACTTCATGATGTCATCTAAACATTTATTGTTTGTAGAAGATACTCAGCCGGGGGGTCTTTTGTATATTGGGTGAGCATGAGCCAACAGTGAGTTTAAAAAAAACATGCAGGAGCTAGTTTGTGCACTGAAATGGGACTGTTGTAAATTAAGTTTCATTACTAGGATGATTTCTTTGGTTTAGGACTTTTCTAATGTCTTTTGATTGCTATTTATGGTTGAGTTAACGAACTTTTAAACAGTTGGAAAAGAGAACTTGTAAAAACATGTTCATCACAAACCTTGCTGCACTAGTGCCTTATAAGCAGGTTTTTTAGGCAGAGCTTCAACTCCTGCCACCTTTCCTGTAGGGAGCAATACTGAAACCTCCTCGGATTGCTTTGGCAAACAAGAGCTGTATTTCACATACAGCCAGCTGTATCTGAGGGTAGTTGCTCTGGCAAGATACGGGAGCAGTCACCTGACTGTATCCAGATAAGAACCAGATCACCTTTTTTGGTGCAGCTGAAGTGTCTTGTTCAACGCAGACGTTCAAACCTAGTCTTCAGAAATACTTAGGAGCCTGATTACCAGGGAAATCACAACGTCACAAATACAAGATACTGGATTTGCTGAAATTGTGAGACCAGAGCCCTCTCTGCAGTTTCTTTGAGAATGCAGAAGAAGATGACTATAAACAATTAATCATCTGTCTTCCACCGTAGTTGTCCAGGTAGGCTTTAGTCCATAGCTTTTGCTGGACAGGATCTCTGTACTTGGCAGTACAGGAGTATGCAGAACAGGAAATAGTTGCCCAGGGTGAAATTCACCCCTGTTTAAGGGGGTTTAAAGGGTGCTTTGTTGGATTATCATTAACTTTTTTTGCTTGCTTGGAAAATGAATAGTCCAGGCAGCCCTCTTACAGCTTGGACACCAGGCTGACTTTTTAAAAACAAAATTCAAATGGCATAGGACAAGTAATGCTGTAGCTGTGGTTTAATCCAGGGGAATAGGAAGCTGAATTGGAGTCTCTCCATTCTTAAGTGTCTGCTTTGCACTGCTTTTGTCTGTCAGTTTGTGTTTTAACTGCTGATTGTTTACTGGGCTCTTTCGTTTTGTTTTGTTTTGGTTTTGTTGGTTTGTTTTTTTTTTTAAGATGTTGAAGAGCAAGGGGACATTTGAAGGGAGATTTTATTAAATGGTTTATTTTTTTTGCATTGGATACATATTTAGGCATATTTTTGCATTATTGTACATACATTTAAAAATACTTGTTTTTTTAATAGTGTTTTATGATGTGAGTACATATTTTAACATAAAATTATGAAATATACTTGATGTAAAGCCACATTTTCTCTCTTTATTTTTTATTATTATTCTTTTCCCCTGTGCTTTCTCCAACAGGAAGAGTGCTCTGTTCTAACAAGCTTGTACCAATGTAGGATTTTACACTTTGGTGCAGGAGATCTGCTGAGTACTTAGCAGCCTAATTAATGCTAATGCTGCTCCTGACTTTGCCCCAGCTTAATATTTGAATAAGCAGGGAGACATTTTTCTGATTCCATTTCCCCATTACTGGAGCTTATTCCTGAGTTCTGTTGACATTATTTGCTGGCTTTAATGGAAAAGCAGCGGTGCAGCATTTTCATTGCTTGTCACTCACTGGCTGCACGTGCACTCTAAAATCCAGGACGTGTCACAGGAAGTTTGCTGGTTACATATAAGTAAAATATATGAAACTTAAAAGGATAAGACAACGCCAGGCTAAGGTGATTTGCATCTCCAGTTTAATCATGGTTTAGACCGGGAAAGTTTCATCCAGATCATCAATTTCTGCCTTGTTTTGTACTTGTACTAGGTGGTGTTTTCCTGCTATCCCTCCCTACAAGATTTCTTCCCCTCTTTTGGTAATGAAATGGACGGTTTTTGTCACACAATTACATACAGCTGTTAAACTGCATTTGTCCATCCTTCGTGCCCCCTGGAGATGGTGGCCAGCCAGTTGTTCGTGAGCTGTTTAGCTGCACATCCCACACCCCAGACTACAGCATCTGGCTGGACGTCCACAGGGCTGGTGAGTAACACAGTGGCCCACAACCCGCTTGTGGGCTAAGCAGGACAGTCCCTATGTGTGTGTGACCAACCCGTGCCTTCCTTGCTACTGTGTCCCAAGCAGCTCCCAGCATCTCCTGCCAGAGAAGCTCTCTGGGCTCTCCACCTTTCCCACAGCTCTCGCAGGTATGTGGCACATGTTTTTGGGAAGGTGAACCGTGTGGAGAATTCAGTCGGCTGCTTGGAACATCAAAAAGGGTGGCTGCCCCTTTTTTTCCTTGTTTGGAGTAGATGTGAGTGTGTTTTAAAGCTATTGCCAGCCTGATGTTTTGATTGTGGCTCTTAAAATTTTATTTTTCCTATATGAAGAAACAGTAAAATTTGTCTATATGTTCCTGTTAGATGGTCGTTCATTTGTTCATGATTTGTGGCGAGCTTGATTTGGATGGAAATTGGAACTCAATTTACTTGCAGAAAAGCAATTATTTAGAATTATTTTAATTAGTTGGCAATATCCTTAATGTGCTGGAGAAGTAAGTTGACTAAAACATGTTTTGATAAAGCTGGCAATGAAATGAAGTATTCCTGATTATTCCTGGTAGGTTCCAGTCCTGCAAGATTGGAGCACTAGTGGACCATACCACCTCACCCTACCTTTTCCACTTGGAGTAGGAACATCTTTTATACACCAATTAGTTTAAACGTGAATTAGCAATGCATATGGAATGCAATTATCTGAATGAACTGAAACTAAGTAAGTATTTCTTTGCCTTGAGGGGAGGCTGCCTGCTGGCTATGGTGAGGTTAGTGGTTCAAGACTGCTTTCTGATGGTTTCTTCTGTTCAGTGACTTCATCCATTCCAGTGGTTTGACTTTGCTTAAAACTTCAGCAGCAAACATGGACTTTTCCCGTAATTAGAATTGCTGTAGGAGCAATAGTTGATAATGATTTAAATTTATTCAATTAGATTGTCATAGTTTCAACTGTAGTTACTAATACTTTTTAAATAATAAGGTTTTGTTTCAAAAACGACAGATTCAGGCAATTCAGTCTGAATATTCAGATTCAGAAAAGCTGCCACCCACCTCTGCCCTTGCTCCATCTCCAGACCCACCAGCACCTCCACTTGAGTCACACCATCACCTCCAGGCAAACCGTGTCCCAGTCCCCTGATGAAAGGCACACACAACCTTCTCCTCTTCCACCCAAGCACCCCCCTCCTGTCACAAGCCTTGTCAGAACTGGTTTTGGCAAGAAGGCAGGCTGATGGGGAAATGTTTGTTTTCTTCAGCGGTGCTTGGAATAGCTCAGAGCGTAGCTGTGGGTCGTACGGCGATTTTGAGGAATCTCTGCCCAAACTGATTTGCACAATTTTATAGGTATGTACAGAAACAGTTTGTAGAAACAGCTTTATAAGCTTTTTTCCTCCTTTAAGTTCAACAATCTTTTTTTTTTCTTTTTTAATTTGAAAACTAAGAGAAATGTAGCCTTGGAATTACCTGTAATGGAGAACACTTATTTTCGCTAATTAGAATCATAGAATCATTTAGGTTGGAAGAGACCCTTGGGATCATCAAGTCCAACCATCAGCCCTACTCTACAAGTTCTCCCCTACACTAGATCCCTCAACACCACATCCAATCTACTCTTAAACACAGTCAGGGAGGGTGACTCCACCACCTCCCTGGGCAGCTGATTCCACTGACTGACCACTCTCTCTGTGAAAAACTTTTTCCTAATGTCCAGCCTAACCCTACCCTGCTGCAGCTTGCAGCCATTCCCTCTTGTTCTGTTGCTAATTGCCTGTGAGAAGAGACCAGCACCAACCTCCCTACAATGCCCTTTCAAGCAGTTGTAGAGAGNGACCTGGCACTTGGCCTGGTTGAAGGCCATGCCATTAACATTGGCCCATCTATCCAGTCTATCCATGTCCCTCTGTAGAGCATCCCTGCCCTCAAGCAGATCAACACTCCCACCCAACTTAGTGTCATCTGCAAACTTACTAATATTGCTCGTGCTTCATTGTCCAGTATGCTGTGCTAGCCCCTGAGGCGGAGAGATCCTATGGGAAACGATGCAAAACACAGCAGCCCAGCAAGGGGCTTCTTGATGGGATGGATGTGTCTGCCGGTAGCTCTGGGGGTCACAGGTCCAGTTGCAAACAATGAATATCTGAAGCTTTGAATCTACCTGGTTACAAGTGTTTTTTTATACCCACATGCATGTAATGTCAAAGGAAAAAGCACTGCTGAGGCTTGCCTTGGAAAGAAAAGCTGCCATGTTGGGGAGTCACTGGGACAGACATGAACTTCAAGTAGTTGGGTACCATATGCCCAAGCCCTGTTCTTGGAAGATAAGCTGATTAACGATTTAATAGTTCGTTAGCCAATTACTGCTGCCTGTTTATGTGGGAAGGCTGTGTATTTCAATTGAAAGGTACCTGTGAAGCTATTTCGCCCTATGCCCACTGCTAGCACTTCCCTTCATTGTAAGTCCATCGTTTCTAGCATGTGTGCTTTCTGCTGCCAAAGTCCTGCAGGAATTCACAGGAAAGGGAGTGGGCATTGAAATGGTACAAGCATTAGCTGTATTCACCCTTGCAAGCAGCAAAGACCTTGTGCATGGGCCCATCCTCCTCCCCAGGACCCTTTATTGGGGCTAAACCGTATTTCTTCGGGCAACAAAGAGAGAAAGGGGCAAGATGTGAGAGGGTGAAACGTCTCCAGCTGCTGCTGCCTACACTGAGGGTGCTCCCTGAGATAGCCTGACTTGATCTCGCAGCGTGGTTGTAAATAAAACACAACATTCATTGCTACCGTTGCCCTGTGGCTGGAAGAAGTGGGGTTCAGAGAAAAAGTGGTTTAAATATATCTTGTTAAAGGGATTTGCACAAGAGTTTTGGCCCTGCTAAGTTTCATTTAGCTCTGCCAGTGAGGTTTTGTGTGCTGTTTGTAGTGGGGTGTCCTGGTTTTGAAGTCTGAGATGGGGGTATCCACATCTCCCTGACCTTTTGGGCAGATGCTGGTGGAAGCAGGGACTGGAAAGAGGCTGACATGAGGTTTTTTTCCTGTGTGCTGTTAGGATTTAGTTGAACCGTGTGCATTAAACATGGCACTGACAAACTAAATGAGACAATTGATGGCATGTCTTGGAAGGAATCATACGAATTTGACATGACATCCCACAGAATCTGTAAGTTCTGGTACATCTGCCAGTGATTTTAATTCTCCTGAACTTTTGTAAAAAGAGCACTTTGTGAAGGGTGGAGTGTAAAAACGTACTAAATACCGTGTTGAAGGTTTTGCATGAAAATTTTGAGCTGCATTTCTTCACAGACAGCTCACTTTGCTGTAGGACCCTGTGTGAAAAACTTTGAGGCCCACTTCTACTGGGCCTGGACTGAAGGAAACTGTTCCCTGCATGTTGCAAAGAACAGACAGTTGTCCTCTTCTTTGCAACCCCAGCCAACCTGTAAATTCTGCCATCACCTCTTTGTAACTTGGGAGTTGGCTTTTTCCTCCATAGCTCTGACACCTCCTTAGTATTTTCCTCCTGCCAGATATTCTAATAACTAACAAAAATAAATAAGCATCTGTTCAGGAAAACAGTGATCAAATACTTCAGTGAGCAGCATGAGTTTTACTCCAGTGCTTCAAAGAAGTCTTGGGATTGGGATTATCTGTGAGAAGCACAAAGCCTGCAATACGAGGCCTGGATGCTCATCACGTGTAACAACGGTGGCCAAAATTTCATAAGGGTGTGGGATGCATATAAAAATACTCAATGATGCCAGAGCTACAGGCTGTGCACAGTGTGCATTGGGAACCAGAATTGGGGGGAAAGCTTTGGGAGTGGTTTGCACTGGAGAGATGGCAGCAGGGCTGTTGATGGAACTGAGGTGGAGGGGACATGAAGGTGAACGTCTGCCTAGTGATGCCAGCCACAGGGTCCCGTCAGCCAGGTCATGCCGTAGTCCCATGGCAGCCCAGCATAACCAATGATAGCGGTCACTGGTGTCGGGGAGAGGGTTTGCAAGATGCTGGTGGTTGTCACCCTCTCCTTCATGATGTACGAAATACGTTTAGGTACACAGTCATTGCATAATTAGGGAAGAGAGCTGGTCACTTGAGTCTGGATGGTGGAGAGCAAAGGTTAAAGGGAAGGGTAGGGATGGGGACCACTCAGAAGCAGCAGGCTCTGGTGGTTCCCTGCTCTTTTCAAAAGGGAGCTAGTGGGTCTTAAGATGAGGGAGATGACCAACGCTGTGGTAACCCTCTTTTCCTCCAAATTAATTCTTTCAGGCTTATGCAAAAGACTAAAGTGCTTTACCTCAGGAATGGAGCCAGATTTTTCTTCCATGCTACTGAGGCTGGACCCAGCATCGTAAGCAAACCAGTATAAACAAGAAAACAAGGCTCCTGATTAAACATTAGCCAGTCAAGATACCAGGTTTGGTGTTTCGTTAATCCAGCCACTCAACCTGCTTCCCAAACGCCATCGAGAGATTTTAAGGTGCAGTAAATAAGCTGTAGCTGTGCCTACGCTAGCGAGCTGTACAGCCCGGGAGCAGATCCATAATGCAGAAGAGTGCTGAGGCTGCAGTGTGTGCACCCTGTGCCTTTCATCTGAGAGGAATCCACATCGCGTGCCCTCTCCGTGGTGCAAACCACGGCAGGGTAAGGGAGGATGATTGGGGCGCTCTGATGAGCGCACTCCCCTCACCTGAGCTAACCACCAAGGTGAAGGCACCTTGTGTGAAGAGGCCCCGTGCCAGCTTCTCTACAAAAACACTGGGATAAGAAACACATTAAGAAATATTGCTTAACCCCAGAAGCATAATATTAGGCTTTATAGAGACATTCTCTGCATGGTGTTAATATGTGAATCATGCTGGATAATACAACCTTTTTTCTTTTTTTTTGAAAAATATTTTCCACAGGAGAAACTGATATTTTCACAAGCTTAAAGGCACGAACAGCATTCCTATGTAATGCTGCAGTTTATAAGGTGCTAAGTGACTATGCCAAATCAGAAAGGAGGCTGTCAGCAGCAGAGCTGGGACCAGGCTGCAGATTTTTCTCATCTCATCCTGCGAGCAGCCTCATGCTGCGACATCAGCTCAGGGCTTGCCTGGGCTGGAAGGTATCCTGACAGACCGAAGCTAGGAAGCCATCCGACTTTCAGAGAAGAGCTCGTAGTTGCAGATGAATGCGCAATACTTTTTGCTTTTAGAAGCTTAGTTTAATTTTGGGAAGGGGGGAAAGCTTCTTTTGCCATGGGGTGTTGACCAGCATCATTGCCATCACTGCCTGCGCTTGGATTTTCATCGCTCTTCCCCTAAAGAGAGTGTAACAGAAATAAGTGATGCTTCTAACATGGCTGTGGACCTACTGACAGAGCAATTGGAACAGAAGTTAGGGCAAGCTCTGGACCAGTGTCTGTGCTTGGGAGGAGACCCTCAGGGTACGATGTGGCACATGCTGCTGTATCTGTGTCAGTTCACACCAGTGCCTGTACCAGTACCCTTTTTTTTTTCCCCTCTGTAGACAATACGGTCAATTTTCCTCTGCTCCTTCCAGCCTTTGGAAGGAACATAAATCACTGTAGTTAAAATCACAAGTCCCTGTAAAAGCCTCCTTGTGCCCAGAAAGCTAAGTATCGAAATTTGCCTGAAGCTTAAGAAGAAGTGGCATCTTTTTCAATAAATTTACATCTCTAAACAGATGATAAGTGTTGAATCAATTTCCATGTGTTTAAAATAGCGGAGCATTAAGGATTCTGGCACTTCAAGCAATCAACTAATTTGGGACTATTATGAGAGTATCTTTTATACTAGTGGAGCAATTAATCTGAACATCAGGGGCAGTCTGCAGCTCTGTGCCTTTTTGATATCACAAAGGATAGCAAATTGACAAAAAATCCTGTTTGTTTGCCTGAAGAGATTAGGGTGCTTTATGACATTCAAGTCTCTGTAAAAATCACCTTCCATCACAGAATCTTCATGTTGGAAAGGACCTCTGAGATCATCAAGTCCAACCATACACACACAAAAAAACCTGCTACATCTCGGCCACTAGAGCATGCGCTGAAGTGCCATCTCTTAATGAGCCATCTTAACGAGATTGATGAAGTTTCATCTCTTAAGCCAATTCATAATATACCCCTCACTTGGCTTCCCTAGCCACACAGTCTGCTCATGGCTACACAGGCCCAGTGATAAACAAAAGTGTTGGCAGATATCTTCTGGTGAAAAGGCAAGAAGGTGTACCAACCTCTATGTCCAAAAAAGATGCAAGGGTAGAAGCTGCCCCGTGCTCTCCCAGTGTCTCCCACTCCTGAATCCAGAGCCTTGTCTCTGGCCACATCTGGCTGGCTGCTTGCTGGCCCCCAGGTGGCCAGCCCTAGACAAAGTTCACAACTCTCTACCATCACATCTACGTTTGAGACAAGTCAGACTGTATTCAAAAGGACACTGAATATGAAATGTGTATGCAGCCTGTGCTTCAGAAAGTTTCAATGAAAATCAGCTTCTTTCAAAATCAGCTGGTGGTGGTTTTACCTGCATGCAATAGGATGAAAGCTTTGTGCTGAGCTTTGGGGGTCACAATAAAGGGAGGATGGATGAAAATATCTACAGAACTCAGGTGAAGTGATCCACTGTGAATCCAGCTCCTGTGTCACCCTCCGACTGCCGAGTCATCAAATATTTCCATTGTATTTCAGTGCACTGCTCACAAATGTAATGTGCCATCTCTTTAATAAATGCATAGCACTACTGAGCCTGGAAACACTCCTCTGCTACTGCACAGCACCCAGCAATGTGCCATGATACTGCTGGTCAAGAGCAATGGAGACTCCAAAACTGCCTGCTTGCAGGGCCGGGAAAATGACAGGGCACGAGTATATTCCCCCTCACATTTAGCACATGATCTTCCTATTTCTAAGCAGCAGAGACTTAGAGGAGGACAGATTTTGGGGTTGGTTTTTTTTAAATTTAATTTCATATTTTGGAGAAGGCAACGCCACCAGGGAAAGCTGCTAATTAGCAAATAGATTTTGCCCAGCGCAGATCTTCATCACAATTTATGTGCCTGATTTCTTACTGCCAAATCAGTAGGATGTTCAGCCACTGACTTCAAAAGGAGGATGTCAGGATTTGAGGAAGCAACAAGATCTTAATTCTATATAGATTTTTAACTAACACTTTTTTGTAGTTTAAAACTTAATTGAGAAACTGTATTTTGAATTCACCTTCCCTCCACAACGTCTTCTTGGCTTGGATCATTCTTCACAGTTTTCTTGTTCTTTCCTCAATTCACATTTACCATGGCAATGGGTTAAAAAATCCAAACAACCCAAAGCAAAGACAACAGCCACAGCTGCATTCCTCACTGAAGACAAGACAAACACAACTTGCTGTCTAGAGGATCTGGAAAGCTGAGTATCCTCAGGACTGGAGAAGTCAGGTAAGGAGCAATGTGCAAGATACCAACAACTGAGTCCAGCAATGGCTCCTGGACTCCCTCCGTGGGAGATGCTGTGGCTGGGGTTGTGTGACTGGGCAGGGTGCAGCACCCAGTGGGTGGGTTGGAAATACCATGGCAACCAGGACAACCAGGAATTTTCCACTTTTTAGTAACCTCAGCAGGTTAGGTGTAGATACCTGATCTGCTGGGCAATAGTCGCTCGGCTTGAGTCCCTGGAAAAACCCACCCCTCCTGTGCTGCAGTAGGACATTTAATTCTGTTACAGGCTTGATGAAAACTCATACAGAGCTGTGATAGTGCAGGCACCAAGGACAGCCCTTTGGATTTGAAAGCTTTTACAGGGACAGCTGTTTTAGCACCTCTCTCAAGCAAGTGCAGTAGTCAAGTCTCTGGACAAGCGAAATGCGTGTTGTGAATGAGCCAGTACTGATAACAGTTAGAAATACTTTCTTTTCCAGGGTCCACAGTGTAAGGAAGGTCTCTGAGGGGTTGGCCATGAAGGGATCAGACCCCCCTTGCCTGTTTTTTTCCCCCTAGGATTTCTTGATCCTTTTCTCTTCTGAAGCAAGGGAACTAGTCTTTCCTGAAACTGTAGAGCCGGTGTACAGATGCAAGCTGACGCAGCACAGCAATTAAGGGTGTATCTCTAATAATTTACTGGAGCTCACTCTCCTGACCTTTCTGTATTTAGATCGGCAGGAAGGGCGCGTAATGAGGGCCGCGGGAGGGCAATCGGGTTCTTACAGCTGGTCAGGCAAATTAATGCCAATTGCTTGGCAGTTCACCAAAAGCAGGCGATGAGGGCTCTTCATTAGGTAAAGGGGGGAAAAAAAATCTTTAAGGTGGCCGGTCCATGGGCTGGATTTCTCAAATTTCTAACCTGCTGTAGAGGAGAACAGTGGTTCAGTGTTTCGGAGAGATGCCACAGGCAAGTTGCCTTTGTCTGACACATTTCCCTTCTGCTCCTCCGCCTTCTGTAGCTTCTCACTTGCCCCTTCCAACACGTCCTTTTCCCACTTGTCATTTAATGTCACTATGTCCTGGGGAAGTAGGGGAATAGTAAACACTGTGAGGTGCTCTTCTCTTCCTTTAGAACAGGGCTGTCAAGTCCAGCCTTCTAGACTGTGCTCACCACCAGGCATCTCCCAGGAAAGGGCTTTTCTAAAGCCCTGGGGTGCCAGGTACCTATCTGATACTTCGATACCTCCTCCAATCCCTGCAAATGGCAGAAAATTGGTTTATCCACCCAACCTTCATGTTGTCATTCACCTTTTACCTGACAACTTCATTTCTGGGAAGGTAGAGAACCTGGATAAAACCAGAAATCACCTGTAAAATAGTTACTGGCTAGTGGCAACCCTCTGAAATGATCTAGCAACATTCCCCACCACCTTGTGATGGCCTGGATCGGGGCAATGGAAAGCACTGGAGCTATTGTGTCCCAGAGGGAGGTGGAAATGGCAGTGGTAGGGGGAAATACTTTCTCTCTGGTGCAGTCTCCCTTCTGCAAGCCTTCCTTGCCACAGGAGACAGCTTCTTGACTTCCCCTCTCCTCCTCTCCCAAGAAGACAGCTGCTCCCCTTATGTGGCCATCCTTCGGGGCACGGATACACAAGGGTATTTGGAGCAAGTCAGAAGCAAAACTGTGTGCGTGATTTATACAGTGGGAAAGGCTGAGGCGTAGTGCAGCACTGCCGGCCATCTACTCCTCTACTCAAATGAGCACTCAAACTAGTGCTTCTGCTTTTGACTTGCTGAGAGGCAGATGGATGTCATGGGCACTGCATCCGCCTCATGTCCACGTTCCCATCCCTCAGCCCCTGGCACCGGTGCGATGGCCAGGGCGGCCGAGCCTGGCTCGCTCTGCGAGCAGTGCTTCTGCAGGGATGTTTTCATAAATCTGCTTTTGGGGTACAGGTGTAGGGGCAAAGAGACCCACCAGAAGGCACGACACAAATAAGCAGGGCTCTGGTTTGAATGGCCACGCTGTCAGACGTGACAAAGCATTTTGCAGCATGTGCTGCAATAAGATATTTAACATCTCATTTGAAACCTGTCAGCTTCCCTACCCCACAGACCGGAGATAATCAACAGCACATTTAAGGGCTAAAAAGATGTTCACGTGGAGCTTTGAAAATGCACATAAATCACAGGTGTTAACATTGAGACCTCAGCTATTTGAAATGGTGGCTGCTTGCAAGGCAGCCTTGACCTTCCCTTGCTGCTCTGGGCCAGAGTGCTGCCAGCTGGGGGGATGTGGCTACCTGGCTGCCCACCTCGGGTGGCCCCAAAGCCGGGTGCCAAACCCTGCGCACGAGCCCACTGGCAAGAGGGAAGGCCAAGGCTTTGCTCCCACCACCATGTCCCTAACCCTATGGTGACACTGCCTTTGGGAAGGATGGAAAGCAAGGGATTGGGGTCGACCTTGGTAGCTGAGTGCTGCGGCTGGGGAGATACCTGCTCGGCTGGTGGCACCCTGCCCACCACCAGTTGCAGGCAAACTGCCAATGTCACGTTTTTGGAGAAAGGGCTGTACTTTTCCATGTCCTATTTTCGCACCAATTATGTAAATAAGTTTGGAAAAAAACCTCCATCAAACACCTGACACTGAAAGGGTGTTGAAGTTGCCAAGCCCTGCACAGCAGTCACAGACCTAGCAGTGGGCTGGTTACATTTGGGTTTCTGCATGACCCTGCCTCCTTTGGAAAATGGCAAGGAGTGTAGGATTCCCTTTGTAGCTGTTTGGGACTCACTGCTCCCTCCCCAGGCTGCCTCCAAAGCCACACATCTTCCACGAGTGCCCCCATGGAGCTTCTCCCACCTCCCCTGGGCCTGTGCAGGAGGTAGGAGACTTGGTGTTATCAGCGATGTTTGGCACTTTTACTGTGATTTCCATGGCCAGAGCCCAGCTTCAAGCACCACAAGGGCTGCTCAGCAATTGCCACTCTAATCTCACCCTGGGAACGAGGGCAATAGCCAGAGTATTTGCACGGAATAAGCAAAATGTCTTTTGGTGGAAGAAACCAGGCAATCCCATCTGGGATGCCCAGGGGGGCTGAGTTAGGGTGGCAGAGCACTCGTGTGGCTGGCGTTTCCCGACACCTCCATGCTGGGCTGCAGTGCCAGCGGGGCTTCTCCCTGTGCTATCATTAGTCCCAAGCTCAGCTGGGCCTGCGCCGGGTGAAGCCAGGGGACACAGGAGCCGATGGTGGCAGGCTGAGGGCAGCAGCACGGGTGCTCAGAGGATGCCCTAGGCCAGGCAGGGCAGGGTGCCAGCGCTGACCATCTTGGCCTTGTCCCCTCTGCTGCTCATGACCTCATTGCTTACTTCACCAGTGGCTGAGCGATGTATGGGCTGACTAAAATGTATGATGAGAGACCATGATAGGCAGATCTTGCCGGCTGGGTATGTGGCACCCGTGGTGGAAATGCGGTTAAACACCTCTCTGGAGGCAAGAGCATTATTTGGAAGCCCATGTTGCCTTTGTCCATGCACTGGTGAGGCCGTTCCTCAAATACTGTGCTCAGTTTTGGACTTCAAGGAAGACATTGAGGTGCTGGAGCATGTCCAGAGAAGGGCAACAAAGCTGGTGAGGGGTCTAGAGCACAAGTCCTGTTAGGAGCAGCTGAGGGAGCTGGGTGGTTTAGTCTTGGAGAAAAGGAAGCTGAGGTCAGACCTTCTTGCTTTCTACCTGAAAGGAGGCTGGAGCCAGGTGGTCAGTCTCTTCTTCCAAGTAACAAGTGATAGGACAAGAGGAATTTGCCTTAAGTTGCACCATGGGAAGTTTAGGATGGATATTAGGAAAAATTTCTCAACTGAAAGTGTTGTCAAGCATTGGAACAGGCTGCCCAGGAGGGCATCCTCCCTGGAGGCATTTCAAAGACCTGTAGATACGGTGCTTAGGGACGGGATTTAGTGGCAGACTTGGCAGTGGTAGGTTACGATGGGACTTGATCTTAAAGGTCTCTTCCAACCAAAACAGTTCTATGATAAACTCTCCTACCTGCTGCCATGTATGGCCTCTGTGCTGCTCCGTCACCTCCATGAGGTCCTGGGCTTCCAGGTGAAAACCACCCGGGGTCTGCGAGGATTTGTGTTCCCTCAGGGCACAGCAGACATCAGTGCAACTTGAAGGCCCTTTACAAATGTAGATGGGCTTTTGGATCTCTTATGCCTTGCTAGACACACAGGTAATCACTTGGGATGTGACCAGAAGAGGTACTAAGAACCTCCCTGCAAATCCACTGGTGCCCAGCGCCATCGAGACAAACAGTAGAGCTTTCAGATGTCACGGGGCGACCCTGTCGGGATTCAGACAAGCCCAACAGCCTTGCCTTTCGGGTGGCTTCTGCAGAAGTCGGCGGATGTCTTTAGCAGAAATGGGTGTTGCAGCAGGGTGGACTTTCTTCTCGGTTCAAGGCAGCGCTCAGCATCGGCTCGGGGAGAGGGAGAGGCGAAGTGAAGCCGCCAGTGGCTCCCTCGGGTGGGCTTCTTCCCCTAGGCTGCCAGGCCAAGTCAACCCAACTAATTGTCTTGCTGCAAATTTCCTCCTCTCCCGGGGAGCTGGGGGGGGATGTCGGCCGAGCTTCGACGCCCCTTTCCCCCCCGCCCCGTT
>VZTM01033723.1:66448-92332 GCA_013400555.1 Jacana jacana | reverse complement strand
GAGCACCCGAGGGGGCGCGCCGGGGTCGGGGGGAGGACGGGGCCGTGCCCCGGAGGGATGCGGGGATGGAGGGCGGCGGAGATGGGGGTGNCCGCCGGGGCTGGGGACCCCCGGGCAGGTGCCAGCCTGTCGCCGCCGCGTCCCTTCCCCGCCCCTCGCGAGTTCAGCGACAAGTTTGTGTAGAAATGGCACCGGCAAAACAGCCCCTGGATTTGGGATGGGATGGGATGGGATGGGGGGCTGTTCCTCCCTCCCGGTGGTGAGCAGAAGTGCAAGAAGAGATACCAAAATGTGGCACCTTGCCACGGGGTTTGTAACCTGCAGGAGCTCCAGTTAACAGCTGGAAATTAAAAATGGAAAGAATTTTATCATTTTTTTAAATAGCTCCTAGCACAGACCATTACTATAGGAATGTTGTAGGTCCTTCCCTTCCTGGAGGAACTTTTGTCCCTTGACCTGCTTGGCAAAAGTTCCTTAATTCCCTTTCCAACAGGTAAGTGCAGTATGAGCCCATTTGACAGATGGGTTGGTGGAAGCAAAGAGCACTGAAGTGGCTTCTTCAAGACCACAAATCTCAGCAAGGAGGACGTTTATTTATTGTGTTGGGCAGATGGTCACGCTGAATCATGAAAGAAGTTATCTGGAGTTTAGCTGTGCATCTGTCCAGGGATACAGGAAACCTTCCACAGTCCCAGCTGTGGGACTGGAGTGGAGCATCTCTGGGTGTGGGCTCTCCTGATCCATGGTGGGTCTGTCCCTGCACACCCATCTCCCTGGTGTGTCTTCCCTAAGAGCGTGCCAAACCACGTGCTCACTCCCTTCTAGGGATACCCGTGCCCAGAAAGGACCGTGCCTGCTGGATTCTTAAGCAGGGATATGTATGGATCCAATTCCAGGACTCAGCTAAAGTTGTTATTGGATGCTAATGACATCGGAAATTGCAAAGAAAGCTCATTATTTTTCTTAGACGTGTGTTGTTTCCTCATATACTGCTCAAGAACCAGATGAACTCTCTCAAAACAAAATAAAAGAAAGTTTAAGCAGTTTCAGATCCTATTCCCATGCTGCCAACACTGGCCAATTTTTGTGGGTTTGCAACCACGTTTTCCTTCTCTTCTTGGCAAATACTTTCATTCCGGGGTTGCTGTGAGAAGGACTCCCCACCCAAAGCCAACAGTAGTAAAACTGAGGAAAAGGGCCGACTCCTGTCAAATTCACACTGTAAACAGTGGAAAACTAGAGGCACTGGTTTCTTCTGCCTTTTTCTTGAGATAATTACTTAAAACACTTTTTGTAGTAATAATGCTTTTAAGACAGGCACAGAGGTGTCATTCTTAATTCTTTTCCTGTTGAGGGTGTCTCTTTAATGCGATTAAGAACTAGAAGAGTAATGAGCTGATTCACCACCATCATGTTTTCTGCTCCTAGTGCACTGTTGGGCTCCATTCCTGCTTCTCAGCTTGGCTACCTTGCTTCTTTTCAGTAATTTTCTTTTTTTATGTTCCAGAAGATAAGTTTCCTTTCTACATGTAATTACAAGCTAAAGTTTATTTTAAGGAGACTTGATACAAGCCAGGGGACTGATTCTTATTTGCACTTGGGCCTTGTTGCATGGTTCCCTAACATGATGGAGTAGGAAAGTATGAAATCTAAGCAGAATTCACAGTGGCACACTTGTAGAGTAGGGCTGGTGGTTGGACTTGGTGATCCCAGGGGTCTCTTCCAACCTAAATGATTCTATGACTTTACAGTCTTTTTGCACCCTGTGACTCTCATAAAGAAGCCTCACATTCAATAAGAATCTAGTGCCTGGCATTCTTCTTGTTCTCTTTCTTTACATCTTCATTTCATAATAATGTGATTTAAACAGCTATGTAGAAAATACCAGAAAAGCCCATGGTAACCCACTTGTAAGGAGCATGATGAACTTAAAAAAGGAAGGCAGAGAAAAACATGGAAAGGTTGTCCATGTGCAATCCATGGGAGAACAACTCTGAATTTTGTATAAAATCAGATTGCAGACTACAATGTTAATCTTAATCTCCTGAAAAGGTCTCTTTGGGCTAGGTGTTTAACATGATAAGGGTGCAGAAGAACCAGCTAGATACCTGGTGGTATTTTCAGTGCTGCCTGGACACAAACTCTCTGAATCAGCATTTTAGATAGGTGAACTATGTATTATTTCGCTCCTGAGGCTCATGGTGTTTCTCAGAAAATCAATTGGACTTGTATAGCTGTAATCAACGAGGGTGAGGGTTGTGATCCTATTGCTTATAGCCTGTCATTTAGTTTGTCACCATGTTGTTGCTGCTATTCAAAGTAACTGGTAAAGCAAATACAAATACGACGCCACCTTGATGCAAGATTTCCTGTCAAGTATTTTAGGACAAAGCCAGTGAGTCTGAGTATTTTCTGCAAGTCGAATTATCTCCCCAAATAAAAGGTTTTGCTGCCATGCTCAACAGGTGGGCTGGTTAGGAAGAGGTGGTCCAGGCAAGAGGCATCCAGCAACACTGAATCATCTAAAGGCGTGAGGAAAAGCAAACCCTATGAATTGCTGCAGCTCTGTGCTGGATGATGTAGATGCTGAACTAGATAATTCAACCGTGATCCTAGGGCAGCCGAGGTGGGAACGAGTGGCTGTGTGCTTTTGTAGGGACACAAAGCAAGCGTGAGCAAAACCTGGGCAAGCTTGGAAAACACACACTCGGAGGATGAGGTTAATATTTTTCATTGCACAGCCACAGCCAAGCAGTGGTCCACTGGTTTGCCAGCAGCCCACTTCTGCTGCAGGGAGGTTCTCAGGCACCAGGGTTTTTTCCAGGAAACGCATCTCCCTGTGTGCAACCTCACTGACTGCTCTAACTTTCTAAGCAAGAGCTGAACCCTCAAATTACATCTGTTTTTCTTTTGGGAGGCCAAAATTCCTTTTGCAGGTTCTTGTGGAGATGCGTGAGTCAGTGGCGAGGCTCAGTTCCTGCACTGCCTCTGTGCAGAGCTAAACATCCACAGAGAACTGTAGATGCAGCTGAAATGATAAGTGTTATAACTTGATCTTTGTTTATGGTTAAGGATTTTTCTTGGGACGGGGATGTGGGGGGGAGATGAAATCAAGCCACTTCCAAATGACATGCATGCACTAATGGCACATGGGACCTTTCATAGCACATTTGTTGCTACAACCAAAGTTTTAAATCTTCTGCAGATGTGGAAATTGTTGGAAGTCTTAACTTGCTTATTGCCTTACGTTGCTATGCAAAAAAGTCTCTTCAAAGGCCCAGTGATCAAGTTACTTGCTTAGGTTTTCCCCTGGTGCTAGATCATTTCGTTCTGAGCGGCTGACAAATTCACACCACAGTCTAAAATATGGTGCAGCTTGAGAAGAGACTGTAAAAACATGAAAGGACAGTATGGGGTTAACTTTCCCTGGGGAGCAAGCTAGCCATTATTTATAAAAGGGCAGGGCCTGATTTTCATTTATGGGGAAGCTCCTGTGTATGGCTCTGATGGTCAAAAGAAGCCACAATTTAAACAAGAATCAGGATGTGAGGAGTCATAATCATTTTATACATATAAACAATTAAAACAGGTTTAGCACAAGTCATGAATTGCCAAGCTGCAACATGTTTGATGCAAAAATTAGAAGTAACTAAATGGTTATTGCTAACCCCAAGTATTACGAAATCATGGTCCTGGCCTCCAAAATCTTGAGGCTGTTCTTAAAACATGGTGATTTGAAAGTGTTCATTTGATATTTTAAAGAGGGCTCATTTGAGTTCACTTCGTGTACCTTCTGCCTTTTTAGGCCATAGAAATCACAAAGTGCAGACTTTTATGTTTTGGGTTTTTTTTATAAACAGAAGCTGAGATTTGGTTGTATATTTATAGGACTGCAAGGCCCATGACTCTAACATGGCATGAAGTATCATGAGACCTGTGGTATGTGCCTCTGAGAGCTGGCAAGACTGTAAAGAACTTATTTTTATTGCCAGACTGGTTAAGAGATGGCTCTGGTTATAGGGGAAGAGCAGAACCTAAGGCAGGCCTCTCTTCATAACAATTTCACTATGTTTAACTATGTTTATGCTTGTAAAATGCAACAGGCAGCAAAGAAAATGTAGGTGAAGTGAGGTTCATAGCAAGGCAGTCACAGTTTCTGTCTTAAAGATGCAGCTGAGGTGATGTTAAACAGTGTTTTCTTTCCCTAAGTGTGGAGCTGCCTCCCTGGCAGGTATTCACCACTGAACGGGAAGGCGACGAGCAAGCTTTATGTTAGGGATTGAAACATCTGTCGTCTTTACTCTGTCCCTGAATGTTAGTTAAGCTTCAGAGAGACCCTTCTTTCTCCTTGTTTAAGCATAACCTACTGTTTATAGCACAGTAAAAAGCTGCATGGCACGCTGGGGAAAAGAGCTGCTGTGCACAAATAGAGGTATAAGAGTCTGGGAGCAGTTTGGCAGTGTTACACTCCTCTGCATAGCAGGCTGCCTGAGACAGTCCTGTGCACGAAGCCTTCACAGGTAAGGCCTCTAAACGTATGCATTACCTTGTGCTGCCCTGGTGTGCAAGAGTTACGGCCCAACTGCTCCCACCATCGCTCACCAGCTCTGTTTCTAACTAACTATTAGCAGCAGAATTCTAACTAACTAACTGTTAGCAGCAGAATTAAGCATCCATTTTGGGAGAGGCTTCACGGAGCCTGGCTGGAGAAGAAGTATCTCCAGAGCAAGAGCAAGGTGTGAGGAATATCCCAAGGGAGTTTAAATGTGCCTGCCCAGGAAAAGAAGATTTGGGTTTGGAAGGAATAGACCTGAAAACAGGGAGGGAGGTATGAAGTGTGAGGATGTTGTGAGTGCCCCAGCGTCTCTCCTTGGCTCTGTGTCTAACCTGCGGGCATATTTTGGATCTTTTCTTCTGTATTGTCAAGAGAATTACACATCAAGTTCCACCTCCAGGGTCGCATCACGCTTGCACAAATGCCAAGAAGACAAGGAGATGATTTAACTCTTCTCGGGGGCTTCATCACAGTGGATGATGCAGAAGAAGAGACAACCAAGCGTGACTTACAGGTTGGAGCAGGGCTGATGTCAAACAAAACCACCTTTACTTCTAAAACGTGTGCACACAAGGGATGTGTACCCCTCGTTGCTGGTGGAGGCCTTGTCTCTTCTGGATCCATTTCCCTGCTTTCTGGTGCGTCCTGTTAATGAACTCAGGGGTCCTTCTCGGAAGCGTGGCTTCTGAAAAAGCCTGCAGTGCCCGTCCCCAGCGCAGGCCTGAGCTGCAGGGGGCCCAGCACGCTTTGGCAGATGTTTACAACGTGTCACCTTATAAAATAACATGGAAAGGCCAACGTGAATTCCCATTAATGCCTTTTCTTTCTTGTGTTGCTGTTGGCTTTCAGCACGTGTGGAGCGAGAGTGAGGACTGCTTACCTTTTCTGCAGCTCGCACAGGATTACATCTCCTCCTGTGGGAAAAAGACACTCCATGAAATTTTGGAAAAAGTCTTCAAATCCTTCAGACCCGTAAGTGCCTCCTTTTTTTACTTCTAAACATTGGCAGCGACCCGTGACTTCTAACAGGAGAGCGCTGGATGGAGCGAGGTGGTTTTTCTTCCACAGTCAGCTGCCTGCGTGCAGGGGTGTTAGCGTCAGCGCATAAGCTGCTATCAGGCGATTGGAAATTGTTTCTTGGAAGCCAGCTGCCTTTTTATTTCCAGCCCTGCATTCAAGAGGAGGAGATTCCCGCGCCGGGTGGGAGGCCAACTGGCACGGCAGCCGGTGGCAGCGGCTCCCCAGCTGCGCCGGGGCTCCCGTCCTGCTGATGCAGCGCTGACTCCGAGGAACAGGATGCGAGTCAGCGCCGCGGGACTGTGTGGCAGAGAAATTTCCTGGCACTGAAATTGGGGATTTTTGCAGGGATCTGAGTAGCAAAAGTAGACCTCCGGGAAGCCGGAGAGAAGTGTGGTTTCTCGTTGGGGTGGTTTGTTTTATTTTAGGGTTGGCTTTCCTTTTTGTTTTTCCTCAAGTGGTCCAGCTTTTGCTGTTAGGATGGTTCCCTCTTGGTATTTGCAAATGCCGGTTTGGTCACTGCTTCAGAAGAGGTTGGAACAGAAGTTTGGTTTGGTGGGAAAGAGGCTTGTATGTTTTTTTGGTTTGCTGCTACTCAACTTTCTCTGTCCTTGTTTAACACTAAGATTTGGGTCAAAGCCCGGGTTGCATCAGGGGGAGGTGACTTAGGCTGGCCGTTCTGCTTCATTTTTGCCAAATCCTTTTGCACAGCCTCTCCTTTTGAGTGCCCGGAGTTGGGTAAGGGGCTGGTGCAAGGCAGGGTGGAGGTTTGTTGCCAGAATCATGATGTCCATGGGAAAGCTGACCTATGGACGCATATAATGTGATGGAAAATATAGGTGGTTTTCCCTCCTCTTGTTTTTCTGGCCAACTAATCCAGAAGACCAAAAATGTATCCCAAGTAGTTAGAGTGAAAGGGAGGGGCTTGGAGCTCCAGTATGAAAACAGCATCCCTCGCTTGTTACACCCTTGCATTGCCTTGCCATGGAGTGCCACAGCTGGTCGACATAAAAGAGCATCATTTTAAAGAATCCTTTGAGAGACTGGAAATAAATAGAACAGATGCACCCTTTTCTTAGAAAGGACTGGAAATCTGATCTGCCAGTACAGCTGCTTGTAATTGTGGAAACATACAACAATATAAATATGCTTCCCAGAACAATATTCAGCTCTTGGATCCTCATAGCTGTTTTCTCCTGCTCAGAAAAGCTGTGTCTTTGAGAAGAAACTTTCATTGGTGTAACTAAAGAGGACTTCAAAAAGACTTAATTAGAGCAGTATGGATCACTTATTACACGTAAACCACATTTATTTCAGCATAACTTAAGTTGCTGAGAAATTGGTTTCAGGCAAACCAAGTGAAGCTACTCTTCAGAGTAAAAAGGTGCAAAGCAAGGGGAGCCACTCATTTAGTCTGGGCCTGTCATTAATATATCACGTATCACCCCATGAGTCCTGCCGCTGAGCACATGAATTGTGGCTGATTTCCAAAGACACCCAGTCTTGATGTTAAGTCTTCAGGTGACTTAAAGGACACAACACTACTGGGCACTTTCTCCTATCATCATCATTAGTTATGCTCCTGTGAAAAACTCCTTTACTTACAAACCACATTTTTCTAGTTTTCGCTTCCTAGCTGTTGAATTTCATTATGCTTTTGTCTGATGAAGACCTGTATCCTCAATTACCAGAGACCTCTTGCAGACTGTATTCAAGTACCTCTTCATTTTCTCTTGGATGTACCACAAAGATTTATGTTTCTCAGATTCTCCTTTGACCTACTGTTGAGAGATTTGCATCAGTGTAACAGCAGTTCATCATTCAAGGGTTGGTTGTACGTAGACTGGTCTAGTAAGGAATGTACTGGCATTTTCCCCTTATTGTAATTATTAAAAACAGCATATGCATGGTAGGATAGATTTTTATAAGTGAAGGGAGTTACACTAGATGTGTGGAAAGAGTTCTTTTGCACCTCCAGGCCTCAGCCAGAATAAAGCCACTTTTTTTGTCAGTATGGGGAAATCATTTCCTTGGCATTACTTTGCACCGTTTCCCATCCTTTCTCTGCTGGACCTGTTTTACCACTGAAACCACCTTGCTGTGAGCGTGGAGGTAACAGTGCATTTGCAGGACATTTCTTCTGTACTGTCCCAACCAAGTCTACTGTCAGAGACCAGTCTTGCAGATTTCAGTTTGAAGAATGGCAGTTTAGGAAAAGCTGATGTTGAAGGTCAGACCACGCTTTTCTGAAGTGTCTGATGGTCCTGCCTACTCAGTCTGAGACACTGGGGAGGTTTTTAGCATCCAAAAGTCTTTTCCATATTAATTATTTCCAGCCAGACATCTGAAGTTATCAGACAGTTTGGAAAGTCTTAGTTGGGGCCCTTTGAAGGGAAATGTTTAGGAGGAGACACCAGTGGTGCATCTGCAGCTCTCCATGCCCTCATGCATGGCATGAGCACCTGCCTTCTCTAATCTGAAGGCTCCCAGACCAATTTTTACCAGGTAACTCATCTCGGCCCAGCTCCACACATTCATGATAACAGTCCATCCGTGTCTCTGCAGGTGTACCCTGGGGCTGCAGCATGGGAAAGGGCTGGCTGCTCAAGCTGCTGAGCCCTGGGTTTGAGAGCGGCGATGCCCAGCTATTAGCATTCCTCCCTGTGAGAGACGAGATTTCCCTCCATTCACTGCTCTTCCCTGGGCTCAGAAGGCAATGAGGGTGGTCTAGGGTCTTCTCCCCAGCCATCACTGCTCTCAGGCACCTCCCTTATGTTTTGTGGGTGTAAACACAGTGCCAGGGCAGGATATTTACTTAGATGAGGCTTTTAAAAAGTGTTGGTCAACCTGCCACAGGTGAACTGCACCTCTGAATCCTGCTGTAGAGAAGCTCAAGCTGTTTCTTTACTGAAGGTGGTGGTGGGCGTGTTGTCTCTGCCCATTACTGCCTTCCTGCATCAGTTTCCACAAAACTCCATGATTTACCTTATTACCCACTTATTCAGGGAGCACCCAAAAGTACCAGACACCACACAGTAACATGAACTGGTATCGATACCACTGGGTTCAAATGCTACTATTTGCCTCAGAGCACCCCAGCTCCTCTGATACCCCCTTGTCTCTCTGGTGCCAGAGGTGTCCGTGCTGGTGCCCCTCACACTGGGATCTGACAGAACCATGTTCCCTCAAGTACAGCATCGTGTGGACTGCTAAAGCTTGGTCTTGTACTTGGTTTATTTTTCACTGTGCTTGTCTGTTGGCTTTTGGTAGGAGGCAATGTCAGCATGCTTTCATGACTTAAAAGCTACTTGGTTATTTGTATAAAATCAGGGCTTAACTTTGAAAGGGTTAAGAAAGAAAGAAAAATTTAAAAAATGCTTGAGGGACATCACACCAACTGGCAGAGTTTGCAGAGAACCAAACCATGAGTCGTACAATTCAGCAGCAAATTCCAGGGCTCCCACACTGAACTTCCCCTTGGCTGTTAGGTTGATAGACAGCTCTTTCTTCACCCCTTTCCTGTTGTACCTCTTTCCTCCTTGTTTTTGCTCTCCATTAAAGTCTTTTCAAGACTGCCACATAGGTGGTGTATGAAAGATGAAATAGATATGGACTAGAAGCAGAAATTAGTGAAAGAACATAAAGTGGAAGTCAGTCTAGGATCAGCTCAGGCCAGCTTCATCATCTTACTATGTCCTCATCTTTCATACACCCTCCTTCTGCTTTGACCCAATGTCTGTAGAGCACTCTGCCTTTGGACCTGGGTCCTTCCTCCTTGGGGTCAAGATGTGGACTGATTTGTCACTGCAGTGCAGAGCAGTAAGGGGTTAACAGCAGCGAGGGACCATCGTCCTGTGGGAAGTGACCAGATGTGACCCCTAAAAGCACGACCTGCATGGTTGAGGTCCTCAGTGCCTTGGAAGATCCTAAAGTGTCCATGAGAGAACAAAACTGCTTGTCTCAGAGGAGCATCCCATCCCATCCCATCCCCATCTTTCCTATGCTCTGTAAAAACACTCAGGTCAGTGGCATCGCTCTTTGATGATCACTCCCTGCTGTGCCAGGGAGAGGAGAGCTGGGATTCCTGAGGGCAGAGGGAGAGGGGATGTGTAAAAAGCAGGATGTGCTCCCCATCCTTCGGGATCATGTGAGTCTTTGCAGTACTTGTGGTGTATGTTGTGTTTTCCTTGCTAATTTTGTGTGGGAAAGGCTTACAACATCCCATGAAATGACGATTTATGTGGCTCATTTCCCTGCAAATCAAGGAGGAATAATAACTAGAGCTGGGCAAAAAAAAAAATGATGAAAGGCCTTTCTGGTGAGTGATATAAACGGAGCAGTGCAACAGTCACTTCCCATTTGAATACACTGAGTCAGTTCAGCAAAAATAATACTGGTGGATAAGAAAGTCCAGAGGCCTTGCTTTTGCATTTTAAAAGCTGAGTATTTTAGTTTTAGAGTCATAGGATCAGAGAATTGTCTAGGTTAGAAGGGACCTTTCAGATCATCTGGTCCAACCATCAACCCCATGCTGCCAAAACCCATCACTAAAGCATGTCCCTCAGCACCACGTCTACCCATCTTTTAACTATCACCAGGGATGGTGACTTAACCGCTTCCCTGGGCAGCCTGTTCCAATGCTTAATAACCCTTTCAGTGTAAACATTGTTCCTCATACCCAGTCTGAACCTCCCCTTGTGCAGCTCAGTGTTTTCTCTTGTCCTGTTGCCTGTTACTTGGGAGAAGAGACGGATCCCCACCTCTCTACACCCTCCTTTCAGGTAGTTGTAGGGAGCGAGGCCTTCCCTCAGCCTCAACGTGAAACAAAACCCCCGCATCCTCAACGTGAACCAAGTAGTTTCACGTTCAGTTAAAGCATTTGATTTGAAAAATATGTGTGCATTGGAATATTTCTTCTTTGTTCTGCTCAGAAAACAAGAGCGTTTGGAGCTTGGGGTCTCTCTGTAAGTATTTTTAAAATGCGAAGGAGGGGTTTAGTCAGCAAATTCTGCTTCCATTTCCCTGCCAAAGAAACCCTGCAACTAAAAAGCTGTTTTTCTCCCAGTGGCAGGGAGGAATACAAGCTTTACAGGACCCAGAGGCTAATTTTGTGCATTGCCTTTGTACCCTCTGAATAATTTTGAACGTTGATCACAGACTAAATTAGTTCAGGTCCCTAAAAATCTGTCCGGTCACAGCCTTCTCATTTTCATTTCACGCTGCCAGCTAGTGAGTGGCACTCTCTTCCTGATTTTTCTGGGTTTTGCCTCTTTTGAGAGCTAACAGCTGCGTCACCCTCCAAACAGGGTGTTGTGTGCATCTGTGCTGCTCTTCCAGCCCTGGCAAGCTAAATACACGGTGTTCCCAGTAATGCCTGGCGTGTGGTTTTCCCTTTGGGGATATTAATAGCTGCTAGTGTAGGATTCTAATAGGAGAGTTCCACAACAGAGGTGTTATTTTGACCATTACTCAGTTTATCTGTCTTCCTGACTTCTGTTGGCTTGGCAACCTTTGGGAGGAGAGGGGAAAAGCCCAAACATCACCGTTTGCTCCTTTTTGCCTGTAGCAAAGAAGTGCTGCTGCAGGCATCAGAGCCATCGGGTTGAGGCATCCAGACATTGTCCAAGGAAGATCTATTCTACAGAATCTATTTTACAGAAATTCAAAGGAGCTCTGGCAATTTTGTGCTGAATTCGTAGCATTTCTCACTGCAAGGGCTTCACTCAGTGTGCAAGGCTTAGTCTGGTGGAGTGAAGGGTTCAAGAGGAACCCTTGGGGGAGGGGGTCCCCCTCTGGTGGCCCCTTTAGGTTCTTAGGGACTCCTTGCCTAGTCCATACTAGCCAGTTCTGCATGAGGATGTTTTCTTCTTTGGCTTTTAAAGGGTTGCTGAACACAATCTTAAACCGAGATAACTACTGCTACACTATTGTCCCGGTTCCTTTTGAAGTGAAACCACTGCCAAGTCTAAACACCCAATAATTTGTGATATGACCTCAGGGAAGAACACAAGGCTTTTTGCAGGTGCTCTGCTTTATTTCTATTTATCTTCTGGTCTCTGAGCACTTCATTTGGTGTGTGGATGGGTTTTCAAGTCTTTATCACAGGAGTGAGGAAAGGGACTCAAGGTTGTTATGCAATACTATTATTCCAGGATCTGGGGGGGTTCAAGAAGTGGTACCTAGGTAGTGTGTGAAGATTTGCAACGACGCTGTACAGGTGGGTAATTTGCTATTACACAGTATTTTCTCTTCTTTATAGTTACTTGGGCTTCCAGATGTTGATGATGATGCATTTGAAGAGTATAACGCAGATGTGGAAGAAGAGGAACCAGAAGCTGATCACCAACAGATGGGTGTCAGTCAGCAGTGATTTTCTGAGAAGCTAAAAAAATTCGAAAGCCTTTGGTACCAGGTGGGGTCAGGGGGTCCCGCGTTAGCCTGTTGGAATTAGCACATCACATGGGGATATCTGGCTCCCAGGATAAAAGTTTGATGAAACGGTTTAAAAACAAAAATTAACAATAATAATAATAATAATCTGTGATGAGCTTTGCTAAGAAGTGACCTGAACTTTGCTCCTGCTTCAGTGGGTTTTCTATGGAGTTGTCTTGGTAGCATCCTGCCGTTATCAGTCTAGAAGTAGTTTTGTCGCTGACTTGTCTCTTCGATTTGTGTTGGAGAGTAGCGTTTGCTGAGGTGAATGTAGAGTTCTGAGAATGTAGGAAGCATGTGGTGAGGGCACCACCTCCTCACCAGTGACCTTTCCGAGGAAACCAGCGCAGAGAGCAAACATCACCTGCGCTTTTCTTTTTTAGTTCAACAGCTATGATTTTTGACAAAGTACCAAACTTGGAGAGATTTCTCCTGAAAAGCACTAATAGTGGTTGAAACTGCAGAAGTGCACATGAAGGCTTAACAAAAACCATGGGAAGTAGGAAGTCCAGGGGAGTCTTGGTGTCAGTTGTATTAACGTCGTTTTACTGACACCCCAGTTAAGTGCTGGATTAATAACGGGGCGTAATTAGTTTCAGCAGTACCTGTTAGAACCAGCTCTGGTACTCCAACATCATTTGATCCAAAGCCAAAGGCTGCTTTCGTACAAATCAATTAAAAAATAGCCATTGCCTATCCCACTTCTGCGTGACAACCAACTCTAGGCTTTGCTGTTCTCAATACACTGCTAAATTATTACTCAAACCTCGCGGCACCGTGAACTAAAGTGCAACTTAACTTTGAAGCCATAGGGGTATAAACCAGCACCTGGCTCTTAAAATTGGGCCAGACCTGTTCCTCTCCCTGGGCCTTTGAGCTAATTCAGCCATTTACACCTTGGCAGAGAGGAGCTAAAACACTACTGCTTTGGCTGATATAAAAACTAGTGAGGTTTTACTTAGCTGGGGACTTGCTCCCCAGAGGGGTTTGGTGGGGTCTTGGTATAAAGGAGAAGAAGACCCCTCATATTTTATACCTATTTTGCATAAATTTAAGTGACTGAGATGAGTGCCAGACTGAAGATGCAAGGCCTCTTTATTTACTTGCCTTTTGTACTGAAAATATGAGAAGCCAAGGGATTCCATTGTTATACAGCTATTTTCCAAAAGTGACCAAAATCTTTCTAAATTTACTCCTTTTCCAAATTGTGTAATGGAGGTCACATGCTTCAAAACCCCTTTTATAGAGAATTAGCTTTATAAAACCAAAAAGTGAGCGAAGAGAAAACGCTTGGACAACTCCCAGGAACAACTCGCACCGTTTTGAAAACCCTGTTGTTAGTGACGACTCCTTTCCAATGGATTTTTTTAAAGACTTTCTGTTTTCAAGGTTACTTGAGAGAGCAAGTTTTCTTGGTGGTTTACATTTCTGGTGATGGCTTGAGAGATGCGTAGCACTTGATTTTTCCAATCTGGGGCAAAGACCTTCCGTGATCGGGGAGGTGTGTTGTTCCTGAGTATGCACAGAAGTGTCTGCAACACTGTAAAAGTCGGAGTTTAAGAATATTAAGAAGAAGAAAAAGTGGGGGGGGGAGAGACAAAGAGAGCTTAACGGCATTTTGTACATTCTTTTGGCATGCAGGCATAAACATGGTAGTCGCAGCACATTTTCTATGGACTAGTGACGTGAGAACTGTGGCAGTTCATTGTATAACACTGTACAGCAGCAATAGGCTTTTTGCTTATTAAAATAAAGTGCAAGACCAGTGGTTTCCATCCCTGCTTTAAGTCCCTAAGTTTTGATTTCCTCTCCAGCTAAAACAGATGCCATAATCTTAAAAGAGAGCCTTGCTTCGGGACAACCTTCTTCTTCCTAGCATCCAGTCCTTGGGTTGTGGCTCACGCAAGTAGATCTTCTGGGGCTGACTTTCCTCTGCTGGAATGTAATGGGAGACATAATTTGCAGTAGCACAAGCTGGAGGCAAAGCCAGGTTTGCTAGCCACGTGCCCCCGTTTTGTTAGCCACCTGCCCCTGTTTTGTGTCTGGTTGGGCGTGTGGCTGCACAGATGGGTGCTGGCACAACAGAGTGGGGGGATGCAGGCGTGGACACGAGTGATAGCCAAGGACCCCCACCCAAAGGTGCTTTGCACAGTGTCAGGGGTGCTTGGAGGAGGTGTGGACGCTCCACGAGGCTCAGTGGGGAATTGGGCTCTGGGCAGCAGTGGGATAGGCAGGAATTCCTGAAAGGAGAACAGGCTGTAGGATCCAATGCTTGTAATTGCGTACAGCGGGTTGGGATAGGTACTGCGCTCTGCTGCCTGTCCCTGACTGTTGGCTGAGTTGTTAATGAGCATTAGCATGGCTGCAAGCAGACATCATGCTGTAAATTATGTAGATATTTTATTTTCTGTATTCACTAACTCCCTTTTTTTCGGAATGCCATATGCCGTTTGGGTGACTTCCGCAGCAAGTGCTGGACAGCCGGGGGGCCCTTCTGCAAAATTCCCACTGAAGCCAGGAAGAATTTGTTCAAACATGACCTGCAGGACTGGGCAGGTGCTTCAGGGGACACACGAGGGTTGGGCCTGCAGGGAGCTGAGCGCTCTTGTCCCCTCTCACTTGGCTGGGACCTGAATGTGTGACCCTGCTGCTGAACTGAAGTGTGACTGGGCAGCACTGAGGATAAACTGGAGTTTTATACATAGAAAATCTGCTTTACATGTGTATTAAATGTGAATGAGCATTAATATGGAATGTATTTTACCAAAAAAAACTATTGATAGCTTACTTGGACCAAATACCTTTCTGTATGACCATGTTACTTGTTCTGTGCTTACCAAACGATGCAAGAGATGCAGAACTGGTTTAGTTGTATTACAAAGTATTTTTATATTTTATTTGTATTTTATTTGTCCCTCACTCCCACCACATGTTGGGGTTAGCAGCCAGTCAGTGATTAACCAGGCGTGCATGACCTGGTGGTTAGGCTGCCGGGCTGAGACACAAGATTTGCCACCACAGGCATTAACGCTTGCGAGCCGGGGGACTCGGTGCAAAGATGTGGGTTCAGAGCTCTGCCAGTGCCTTGCCCTGAGCTTTGGGTGCATCTCAGCAGCTGGGAATTCAAAGCAGGGCCCTAGTGATGCATCCAGGCCTCTGTGAAATTCAGTGGGAGCAGTGTAAGCCTTTTATAAAAAGGGGCCATCAGTAGTATTTGCCCACCAGTGGATAAAGTGCTTTCAGATCTGTGGGTGAGAACGGGGATGCATTATCATTGCCTATTCTCAAAGCAAAGCAAGAGTGAAAGGACACAGAAGAGTCTCCCTTCTCCTCCCTCGCACTCCTCTCACAGGCATTTCATGCTAAATAGAAATTCAGGCTAAATAGAAATATACAAGACCAGAGCCTTTGGCAGATCTGGTGCTTCAGAGTAAGAGTTGCATGAATGCAGTGAGCAGGGTGCTGCTCGGAGGGTGAGAAATAGATGGGGTGCCAGAGGGAAGAGCGGGTTTCAGAAATGGGACAGGTTTGGTAAGCAGGGGCAAGAGTGAGAAGGGCCCCTTGCAGAAAGGTGCAGGGGTGTCCCAGACAGCCCAGACCATCCCATCACGTAGCTGCTTGTCGAGCCATTGCAGCTTATAATGAAGCTGCTCTGGCCATTACTGGGGCCTTCAGCTCAGCTGTGGTTTTGCTGTCAGTGTCACGCTTGGTGAATGCAGTGAGGTGGTTGAGAGAGGAAGGGATGGAGGAAAGGTAAACTGAAAAGCCTCCTACTCCTCTCTTCCTTAAGGTCATTATTTCTGATACTGTGTGAGTAGGGAGGAGCAGCAGTGAGGGAGCACGAAGCTGCTTTATTAGGTGTGCAGTCCCTCCTAAAAGGACTTGCTCAGGAGAGAAAAAACTGGCAAACCGTTTCCTTGGAAAAATGCAGGGAATAGCACAGCCCTGAGCACAATGACCTGAATCCTACCAGACAGCTCCAGCTCCAGCTTCAGCTTCAGCTCCAGCTCCAGCTCCAGCTCCAGCTCCAGCTCCAGCTCCAGCTCCTGCTCTGGGGTGTTCTCTGGGTGATTGCCTTTTGAAAGTGGCACGCTTGTAAGAACGCCACCACTCTGATGGGAGCAGCCAGAGTTCCTTCCCCTGCATCAGTGACCTGCATGCTGGCTGCTGCGTCTCGGCGCAGTGTCCCAGGCAGGGTGTGCTGTGGGAGATGGTGGCTGGGGGCAGCAGGAAGGAGCTTCTGCTACAGCGTGGCTTAGTGGGTGACTGCCCTTTCCCCACTGGAAGGTGTGGCATGGAGATGTGGCAGCTGAAGTGACAGCAGTGACATTATGGACATTGCTTTGGGAAGCTGCCATGTAGAACAGATTCCCTGGCCTCTTTCAACATATTTCCTGATCTTTCACTGGGAGCCAGGGGTGAAGTCCGTGGCTATTTCACTCACTGTCAGTTTTAGCTGTGGCAGGAGGCAAGGTTACCAACTGATCCATCCTTACCTTGTGCCCATCCATGACCTGTGCCTATGTCCATCTTTCCCTCCCTTAACCTGTGTCCATCCATACCACTGTTCTTAGAAATTCCCGCTCCCAGAAGAAGTGAGGAAGAGGAAAGGAGAGAGAAACATCTCTTGCCTCCCACAGCTTGTGATGCCAATGAGAGGTGCAGTTCAGCGCCATGTGTTACTGAGCCACACCATCTTTCCCACAGGGGGATGAGGTAGCAGGGAAATGTATTATCCTTAGAGGACTCAGCAGTGGTCCATGCTGGTCAGGGATTAGGCAGAAGAGAGCAATTCTTCTAGGTGCCAAACCCAAGATCCTTTAATTGGAAGAGGCGTCTAACTAAATAGTCCAGTCTCAGAAAATTGTGACCCATTGAGGCTTTCCAGAAAATTAGAACTTTCCAGAAAATTAGACTTCTCTGGCTGCTGGTTGCTGGGGAGCCTGACCCAGCCTCTAGGTCTTTTTCTCAGCACTGGCTGGCTTCAGGCTGGCTATGGAACATGGGAAACTGGGAAAGATTCCTTCAGGGGCTATAGCTGGATGCCCCTTTCTGTAAATTGCTGAGGAGAGGGAAATGCTTTGTTTTATCTGAGAGAAGGCTCCAGGGAGACATTATAGAGGTCTTTCAGTACCTAAAAGGAGCCTACAGGAGAGACAGGGAGGGACCTTTTATCAGGGAGTGTATTGATAAGATAAGGGGTAACAGTTTTAAACTGAAAGGAGGTAATTAGATTAGATATTTGAGAGAAATTCTTTGCTGTGAGGGTGCTGAGACACTGGACCAGGTTGCCCAGAGAAGCTGTGGCTGCCCCATCCCTGGAAGTGTTCAAGGCTGGACTGGATGGGGCTTTGAGCAACCTGCTCTGGTGGGAGGTGTCCCTGCCCACGACAGGGTGTTGGAACTAGATTATCTTTAAGGTCTCTTCCAACCCAAAGCATTCTGTGATTCTGTGAATCACCCGCTCAGTGAGCCAGATTACCATTTACAGGCTCTAGATGTTTGACTTTTTTTCTGATGGCTTCTTTTTTCTTTTTGGTCCCAAGCAAGACAATCCCTCCAGGCTCATACGCGTTATTGCAAACCCCAGGTTCTACAAAGGCGTGTAACGCTGCGCTGTCAGTACGAGCTTGGTCATAAACAACCAGGCAGATGAACACACAAAAAAAGGCGTTCATTTGTCTGCAGAAAAATCCTTCTTTCAGCTAGTTCCTGCTGACTACAGTAAAACTCACCGGGTTTATGGAAAATACAGTGAACTTTGAAATTGCCTTTCTGCACCGCCACGCTGCTGCTCATGTGGGCAAAGAGCTGTGGTAACACTGCGTGTAAAAGGTCTGGGGGTGGGGGGGTGGAACCCTCAGCTCTGGATTTCAGTCAGTGCAATGTTGTTGTTGTTGTCAGGTTTGCCTTTACTAATGCAGGCACCAGTCAGACCTCAACGCCTCGAGCCGAAACCCCGTTGCCCCACGCCATGCCAAAGCTGTCTTTGCTGTGCTTTCCACCACTTTTCTGGCTGGAAGATCTCTCTGTCTTTGGGATTACAAAGCTGTGAAACGGGTTGCCAAAAAAGCTGTTGCCCTTTTGTTCAATGCTTTAAGAGGTGTCAGCCTTCAGTGGAGCCCTGCCTTTCTTCCCATCCTGCCTCCTTCCTCTCCCACCACCGAGGCATCAAATCCAGCAGTGTTGTTACACCATGAGCTTGCCATTAAAGATCTTACCAAACTCTGATGGCTGATGGGGGTCTTTTCTCTGTGACCAAGGTCAACCAACCGAGGATTTGGAGGGGCTGAAGGGTAACTACGATGTGTGAGGCAAAGGGAACACTAGGCTTGCACTTCCTGAGCAGCGGTGGGATAAACACAGTATTTGCAGGTATGAAGAGGAGAAAACAATTTCCCCCGAGCTTTGAGTGCTGCAGAGTAAGCCCTGTGTTGCAGGACAGGGCACAGAACTGCCAGGTGCTCGGGTTCAGTGCAGCCTGAGGCTGTGGATTTGCTGTCAGACGATGGGAATTGGTGGTAATATTTGTCAATAAGCCAGGATTTCAGCCCTTCCAGGTCCTCTTCTGTTTTGCACAGATTAGGGAGACATCTGTTCTAATTAAGAGACGTTTAACGATGCTAAAATGAAAATTGGTGGTTCTGTTCAACTCATTTGTCTCTTTTCTTTAAACAGTGCACTTCTAATTGCAGCTTTGACATCTTCTCCCCCTGATTTGGTTGAAGTAATGCTGTCAGTCATTACCTTTTGTCATGAGCCACTGTCTGTGGGTTGAAGAACATCTTCCAGCCTGTGGAAAAGCAAGTGCTTTAACACTTGCCTTGTATTTTTGGCACTTCCCAGGGAACAAGTGCTGAGTAGGAGCATGCCAGTTATGTGCCCAGTGGTGTGTCCAGAGTGCTGGCTCTAAAGCTGCTCCTGCAGCTGGTGGAGTGCCTGCCAGGACTGACTCCCTCATGTTGGTGCACAGTCTTGGCAACACAAACCCCACAAGTTCTTGAGAGACCTTTGTGTATGGTGGAAGCCACGGTGACAATTTGGCTGTGGCTAAAGACACAGCTGCTCTTGTGGCAGAGGTGATGGTCCCAGCATGTGTTCAGCTACTTGGAGCCCACCGCCAGCTCGGGTCTGCTAGATGGACCTGAGTCAGAAGGTCAAGCAACCTGAAACAGTTCAGGTAGCAGCCCACTGATAATAGAGACCTCAGCCCAGGGACAACACGCTGCCCTGCTGTGGTGGGGAGCTCCCACAGAAGGTGGTGGCTGCAGCTGACAGCACTCTGTTGTGTGTGTAGCTTTGGCCTCAGTCCATGTCTGGCCTCGCTCCAGCTCTCCAGAGCCATCATGCATTCTTTAAGTCAGGAAACCAGGATATTTTGGCTTTGAATCAAGGAGAACAGATCCATTGGAGCTGTGCAGTTCGTGTTGCCTCTGTAGGCTCCTGCCTAATGCTTTGTATTCCACCCAAGCTGTCCTCAGGCAGCATCAGCTGGGAAATGCAGGTACCCCCTCTTGGCAGCTCCATGTGCTGTTTTAAGGAGAACATCAGATTTTATGCTTTCTTTCTACAAGTCTTCATGGTCCTTCTTCTCTGTGACAGGGTTCTTGCTTCCACTACTTGTTTATTGAGTGATGACATCCCATAAAAAAGTACATTTAACTTATTTCCAGTGCCTAAGTGTATGCACCCGTGCTTTTCACCGAGTAGTGCTGTAGCTGGGACACCAAGGTCCAAGGTTTTATGCCTTTTATTAGACAAACTGGTACAGAAGGGAGTGGAAATCACATGCTCTCATGCTGCCAAGTGCTTCTCCACGCTCAAATAAAAGCAGCAGTGGTATAGGGCAGTGAGGCAGCAGGTAACACCTCTCCGCAACCCTTTTCTTAAGGTATTGCTGCTACTGTGGTGTGGTGGCAGAGGCAGCATTGGAGCCAGGGTTTTCTTTACAGCCTCTAGTAGTGCTAAAGGGCCCAGAAGTGGGTGTCAGCTCTGCTGTACCCACCCCAGGGCTCCTCGAGAGCGTGTGAAGGGCTGTAGCTTTGCCATGAGCTTTGAAGCCTTAATGCTTTTTGGGTTTGTAGCAGTCCCCTAGAGGTCAGCAGAGCCTAAATTTTGAAACTACTGGAGCCGATGGTAGCATCGCAGGGATGATACAAGCAAGTTTGCTGCTGGCCTGCCCAGACCCTGCTTTTGCTCTCTTGTAACTTCTGTTGCTAGAAAAGGGGTCAGGCTGGTGAAAAGGGAATCGATGCATAAAAGAAAGTCCTCCTTTGGAGAGGCTGAGAGGTAGCTGTGGAGAAAGAGCGTGGGAAGGAGGGGTGGGAAGAGGCCTGAAGATGGGTACTGGTATTGTCAAAGCTGCACAGGGCAGTGAGAGCTGGTGCCTACACCTCTTGGCCCCGGTGGTACCCACACCTCTTGGGACCGTGGCTGGACTGCACTGTGTCAGGAGCAACGTCCTGTCAGAGTGAGCTCCACTGCAGCCATGTTTTGTGTGCACACGTCTGCACCCCAGGGTTGCAGTGGTGGGGACTGCTGGTCACACTGGTCTGCTGGTCACACTGGTCTGCTCCCAGCTCAGAGCTGCCTTCCCACTGCAGCCACTGACCCAGATGTCACCTCTCTGCATGCCCAGGTCCTTGCAATCCCAACCTACCCCATACAAGCACTTACTTTACCCGTCACCCCCTGCCCAGAGCTGGTTTTCCCTGGACCTTCTCAGCTCCTGGGGCTGGAGTGGCTGTGTAAAGGAGCCAAGCTGTGGCACATTCAGATGACTTGAGGCCGGCAAGCTGGTCACAGCCACTCCATGTCCAGCCAGCTTTCCACAGTACCAAGAGAGGGGCAAGTTTTGGCACAAGGCACAGGCACAGGCTAAAGGGTGCTGAGGAGATGACGAGTTGTGAGTCCTACCCTACACCTGCTAGCAATCCAGAGGACAGACCCCAAACCAAGACCCCAGTTCCTGCTGCCAGCCCCTGGAATCACTCAGCCTTGCTGCAGGCAGCCCTGGGGTGGGGGGGGGAACCTGAAAACCAGCGCTGCACTCACCTGCAGGGCACTGTCAGGGTGTGCACCATATGTCTCAGTAAGGAGAAAATGAGTCTCCTCACATGGATGCGAGCTTGCACCTACCCTACAGACTGTTCTTCCTCTCCCTGCAGCTGCAGGCTAAATAACTGGGAATGCACCTTGTGAAATGTGCCTCTTTCTCCCCAGTTTCTCTCCTACCCAGCACACACAGGAATGTGGCTGCCCTTTCCCTCGCTCTCCGTTTTTCTCCACAGCTTTAAGGACCGTAGGCTCAACTCCAGCAAAGGCATTTATTTGCTGGGAACCGAGACTTGCAGGCTTCCTTCAGGCAAGGAATGCTGTGCTGGGAATGCAATGATTCACCTGGAAAATCAGTGCTGGTTTTTATCCCATCACTCTGTCTCTCCTGGCTAATAAAAGTTAGGATTTTTTTTTTCATTGGCTTTTCTGTAAGGTGGTTGGGGTGGTTTTTTTTGTTTTGGTTTTGGTTTTGTTCTTATTTNTTCCAGTGCCTAAGTGTATGCACCCGTGCTTTTCACCGAGTAGTGCTGTAGCTGGGACACCAAGGTCCAAGGTTTTATGCCTTTTATTAGACAAACTGGTACAGAAGGGAGTGGAAATCACATGCTCTCATGCTGCCAAGTGCTTCTCCACGCTCAAATAAAAGCAGCAGTGGTATAGGGCAGTGAGGCAGCAGGTAACACCTCTCCGCAACCCTTTTCTTAAGGTATTGCTGCTACTGTGGTGTGGTGGCAGAGGCAGCATTGGAGCCAGGGTTTTCTTTACAGCCTCTAGTAGTGCTAAAGGGCCCAGAAGTGGGTGTCAGCTCTGCTGTACCCACCCCAGGGCTCCTCGAGAGCGTGTGAAGGGCTGTAGCTTTGCCATGAGCTTTGAAGCCTTAATGCTTTTTGGGTTTGTAGCAGTCCCCTAGAGGTCAGCAGAGCCTAAATTTTGAAACTACTGGAGCCGATGGTAGCATCGCAGGGATGATACAAGCAAGTTTGCTGCTGGCCTGCCCAGACCCTGCTTTTGCTCTCTTGTAACTTCTGTTGCTAGAAAAGGGGTCAGGCTGGTGAAAAGGGAATCGATGCATAAAAGAAAGTCCTCCTTTGGAGAGGCTGAGAGGTAGCTGTGGAGAAAGAGCGTGGGAAGGAGGGGTGGGAAGAGGCCTGAAGATGGGTACTGGTATTGTCAAAGCTGCACAGGGCAGTGGGAGCTGGTGCCTACACCTCTTGGCCCCGGTGGTACCCACACCTCTTGGGACCGTGGCTGGACTGCACTGTGTCAGGAGCAACGTCCTGTCAGAGTGAGCTCCACTGCAGCCATGTTTTGTGTGCACACGTCTGCACCCCAGGGTTGCAGTGGTGGGGACTGCTGGTCACACTGGTCTGCTGGTCACACTGGTCTGCTCCCAGCTCAGAGCTGCCTTCCCACTGCAGCCACTGACCCAGATGTCACCTCTCTGCATGCCCAGGTCCTTGCAATCCCAACCTACCCCATACAAGCACTTACTTTACCCGTCACCCCCTGCCCAGAGCTGGTTTTCCCTGGACCTTCTCAGCTCCTGGGGCTGGAGTGGCTGTGTAAAGGAGCCAAGCTGTGGCACATTCAGATGACTTGAGGCCGGCAAGCTGGTCACAGCCACTCCATGTCCAGCCAGCTTTCCACAGTACCAAGAGAGGGGCAAGTTTTGGCACAAGGCACAGGCACAGGCTAAAGGGTGCTGAGGAGATGACGAGTTGTGAGTCCTACCCTACACCTGCTAGCAATCCAGAGGACAGACCCCAAACCAAGACCCCAGTTCCTGCTGCCAGCCCCTGGAATCACTCAGCCTTGCTGCAGGCAGCCCTGGGGTGGGGGGGGGAACCTGAAAACCAGCGCTGCACTCACCTGCAAGGCACTGTCAGGGTGTGCACCATATGTCTCAGTAAGGAGAAAATGAGTCTCCTCGCATGGATGCGAGCTTGCACCTACCCTACAGACTGTTCGTCCTCTCCCTGCAGCTGCAGGCTAAATAACTGGGAATGCACCTTGTGAAATGTGCCTCTTTCTCCCCAGTTTCTCTCCTACCCAGCACACACAGGAATGTGGCTGCCCTTTCCCTCGCTCTCCGTTTTTCTCCACAGCTTTAAGGACCATAGGCTCAACTCCGGCAAAGGCATTTGCTGGGAACTTGCAGGCTTCCTTCAGGCAAGGAATGCTGTGCTGGGAATGCAATGATTCACCTGGAAAATCAGTGCTGGTTTTTATCCCATCACTCTGTCTCTCCTGGCTAATAAAAGTTAGGATTTTTTTTTTCATTGGCTTTTCTGTAAGGTGGTTGGGGTGGGTTTTTTTGTTTTGGTTTTGGTTTTGTTCTTATTTTTCATTATTCTATTACTCCTTGCTTGCTGTGATTCTGTTTGTTTCTCCAAAGCCTTTATGAGGGAGGGTTTTGAAGAGCCTGTGAGTCATGTAGCAGCAATGGGGAGCGGCAGCACACAACTCTNTTTTTTGTTTTGGTTTTGGTTTTGTTCTTATTTTTCATTATTCTATTACTCCTTGCTTGCTGTGATTCTGTTTGTTTCTCCAAAGCCTTTATGAGGGAGGGTTTTGAAGAGCCTGTGAGTCATGTAGCAGCAATGGGGAGCGGCAGCACACAACTCTGGGAGCAGAGCATGCGAGTTTGTGCCCCACTTATGTCTCATGCCAAAAGCTGCTGGTGGGTCACCCAGCTATGATGGGTGACTTAGGGTGGTCAACCACAATGCCGGTCACTGCTCTCCTCCACGTGCCATTGCCTCCAGAAAGTGTATGGCTCTAACCTTGATGGATTCAGCTCCAGATCTGAGCCTTCTCGAGCCTTCTGAAGTCAGTGTGGCAGACTGCAGCACACTTATTTATGCAAAGCCTAAATTACGAACCACGGACCCCTGGACCCTTTCTCAGCTCCATCAAACAGCGGAGCTGGAGGACCAGAAAGCTTCATGGATGCGATAAGCTGTGAGCTGGGGATGTAAAGTGGGATGACGATGTTCTTGCTGAAGCCCCTCTAACTGTGCGGCAGGACTTGCTTTCCCCTAGTCCCAGTGCATAGGTGGGTGTTCTTCCAGCTGTGTGGGATGGCAGGAAGCACCCTTCTGAGAAGGGCTGCAGCCAGGCTCTTGCTGAATTCCTTCAGGCTTTGTCAATGCACGGTTTCTTTGTCATGTCATCCAAATAAACGGGAGGGAGGGCACTACCTGCAGAACCAGTAATGGCACCACTGGCCGGGCTGCACCAATGCTGCCTGATCCCTCCCAAGCACACCTGAGCTGTCAGTTAAGTAACTGGCCCCATGCAGCGTTCCAGCAGATCAGCAAAGGCGCAAACCACCAGCCCCAGGAACCCGCTGTCTTGCATCAGCGCACAGAAGAGCTCAAGAGGGAAACTGAGGATAGACTTACCATCTTCAGGGGCTTCAGAAATATGTAAGAGGTGGTGGAGATAGCAGCTCAGAACTGAGGGAGAGGGGATGGGGTTTTTTTGGGGGTGGGAAGCCATCTTAATTACTGAGGAAACCAAGCAATTAAATTCTCTTGCTTCAGAGGGGATTTGCTGACACTGTCAGCCCTGGAGGAAAAACAGAATCAACCTTGGGACAGCAGGCTGTGGTTTGAACCAAAGGCAAACAGCCCAGGTGGAGACATCTGGGAGATCACAGACCCCACCTCAAAGTGGACTGTGGTTCAGGAGCTGGTGGTGTATCTGAGACAAGGAAAAGGAATGATAAAGAGCAGATAGAAGAAGGCTGAAGCAGTAAGAGGGCATCACAGCAAGGGTCAGGTGGAGAAAGAAATAGGCTTGCTCCACAATGACCCTTGTGGCACAGCTGAGTGCAGCCTGTCTTGGCCAGAGCAAGTGAGAGAAATGGATGTGGAGATGTAGCAGAATCCTAATGAAAAACATGCAGGCAAGCATGGCTGTAGGAAATGCCAGCAATCACTGCACCTCTTCTTCCCCCGCACCATCCCGAAGGCAGGTGCTCTGTGCCTGGGCCTGCACCAGCCATCATGGGCTCCAGGAACTGCAGCCCACCGCTGGCCCCCTCCCCTGCCACTCAGCTGCTTCTGCCTCTGCAAAAAGAGCATTGGCAGGACCCAAGATCATGGGACTAAGCACCAGCAGCTCCCATGTGCTCCACACCCAGCCAGCATGGAACAGAAAGGGCTTTTGCTGCTTGGCACAGCTTCTCAACACCTCTGTTTGCACGGTTCACAAACTTGTCGTGTTATCACACCTGTGGTGCTTTCACCACCAACTCTTCTTTCAGAACACTTAAAACCATGTTTTCCTTCCTGATACTTGCTTTCCTCCTGCTGGCCCCGTGGCAGGGTTCTTGAGTATGATGCATGGCAAGCCTTGCCTGTAGACAAGGGATCTGCCTGGGCCTGCAGATCCCTGTGCTCACCCATGCTGAAGCCTGAGAACTAAGGGGCTGATGATGCTGTGAGTTAAAGCTACCAAAGCAAAGTGACCAAATAGGGTCACTATAGGGACATAGAAAACACTATCAGTAAGTTTGCGGATGACACCAAGTTGGGTGGGAGTGTTGATCTGCTTGAGGGCAGGGATGCTCTACAGAGGGACTTGGATAGACTGGATAGATTGGCCAATGTTTATGGCATGGCCTTCAATGAGGCCAAGTGCCAGGTCCTGCACTTGGGCCACAACAACCCCATGCATGGCTACAGGCTTGGGGCAGTGTGGCTGGAGAGCTGCCTGGCAGAAAAGGACCTGGGCGTGCTGGTCGACAGGAGGCTGAACATGAGCCAGCAGTGTGCCCAGGTGGCCAAGAAGGCCAATGGCATCCTGGCTTGCATAAA
>VZTM01033723.1:21535-66354 GCA_013400555.1 Jacana jacana | reverse complement strand
GGGATCTGGTGTAGGGGGGAACTTGTAGAGTAGGGCTGATGGTTGGACTTGATGATCCCAAGGGTCTCTTCCAACCTGAATGATTCTATGATTCTATGAAATGCTGTCATTCAGTCACCTGCAGTGGCTGTTTTATCACACATTTAGACATGCAAACACGTTACACAGAAGACATGAATAATGTGTTTCTGGTTGCTACCACCGAAGCAAACGCATCCAATGAGCGGTCTTGCAGGTCCCTGACCCTCTGCTCTCCTTTGCCTTGGTAGCTGCTGGTCAGCAGAGTAAAGCTCCCAGTCAGTGCCCATCACCCACTCCTCATTTCTCAAAATGCACCACTCCCACCTGGCACCGGTTCTTAGTGCCCCATAAAGGGATTCATTACCCTTGGTAACAGAGGAGAAGAGCTTCCAAGCAGAAGGGGGAGCCTGCTGGTACCACCAATGTCCCTGTTGGCTGTGCTGGCAAATGAGCTTTTTACATAAGAAAACAGATGAGAATTCCTGAAAAATCTGAAGCAGCCTGAATGTCTCCAGCTTGAGCTCCATTCATCTTGTTAAACTTATGCTAGAGCACCATGAAAAAAGTGCTGTTTCTATAGGATAGGTAACCACTGAGGAACCACATGAAGTGCAGCTGAGAGGAATGAGGACTCCCTCTGGTGCTCCCATGCGGTCCTAACCATCAGTAACCACCACTGCACTGGCCATTCGTAGCCAGACTGGTAGTGGCAGTGGTGGCCATGTGCTTCTGAATGGACAACCACGCTCTCACAGTCATGTGCTCTACTGGCTCCTCCACTGGCAACCCCAAGAACTGGTCACAGTTCCCAGCTCAGCCCATCCTAGCTTAGGTAAGCATTTCTCCATGATGTCTCCTTTGGAAGGTCCTCTGTCCTCTTCCTCTCTCTCAGCTGCAGTTGCTGCTGCCACCACAGCAAGCTGTAGCCAACACAGGCTGGCAGAGCAGGTGTGTGGCTCATCGAGCCACAGTCAACTAGAAGAGCAGGTCAAACACATTGGCAGGAGCCACTGCCTACAGCTAGTGAGTGGCAATGCTGCACATGGAGATGTTGGCCACAGCATCACATCAGGACTTTGCAAAGTTGCCCATAGTCCCTGAGAAGCAAGAGACCTTGGGAAGCCAAACAGGGTTTGCAGAGTTTGACCTGCCAGATGTGCAACGTGGATCCCCCTGGCTATTTTCTCTTTCATATCCTATTAGGATATGAAAGGAGAGGAGAGACTCCATGGGAATTCCACCTGACTCATCCACGGAAGAAAACCTGACGTGGGGATGAAACAACTTGATCCTATGTGGAAGCAGCAAAAGCCTAGTGTCATTTCCCTCCTCTGCTGTGACTATTTGTATTCCTTCAGCACTACATGACATATTCTTGCATTCATGGCATGAGGGTTATCTCAGAAATTCACCTTCTTTATTTCTTAAAGTAAAGAAATACAAGTCTGGTGGCCAAGTGCAGGGAGTATCCCAGGTCTGTGGGCTGTTACTGGGGACACCCACTGGGTTTGCATCCACTGGGAATACGCTGGGCAGGAAAAACTTAGTTGCCCCACAGTGATGGAATGCTGGTATTAAGTAGTGCCACTGGATTTGTTTGCTGATAAACTAAGATGTGAAATCTGTGTGAAAAGACAGCACATGGCTAAAGCTCATTTTACTGACATAGCTCAGCAGTTACAAGAGCCTCATAAAAGTCTAGAGAGCAAAATCACCATCTCCTCTTCAGCTTAATCAGTGAACACGAGAGCTGGCTTTCAGCCAGTTTCTCCACTTTTTGCCCATCTAATTTTACTGCTGCACACAGAACTCCCAAAGATGCTCTGGCAAAGCCTTTTCCTTCTGGCTTCAGGATTTGCTGGGTCATGGAGTCCCCTGGCACGCTGCCCTGGCACATGTACGTGAATTACAGAGGTGCCTTGGAAGGCAGACGACAGGGATGCACCTTGAATGTCCTGGCCCTGACCCAGAAGGACTGGACAGGCTGATGCAGAGCCTGGGGAAAGGCTTGGACAAGAAGCCACATGCTGGCTGGACCCTGCTGGAGCCAGTAGCTAGACAAGCCACTGCGGAGGCAAAAGTCATTCACGACTCCGTGAGCCAGTGTCACTGTGTGGAGGTGGCACAGACATGCACTGGGTGCCAAGGCAGGCACCCTGGTGTGTCTGCTCCCTCCTACGCCAGCGCAGGAAGTTTTCTCCCCAGCCCTGCCCTAATCACTTCTGATCTCTGGCCTCCGGCCACCGTTTGCTGCTCCCGGTCCCTCTGGTAGAACTCTTTGCAGAGCTGCACTGTGGAACGAGCTGGGTTAAAAACCAATGAGGGGCAACTAGGTTTTGGGTTTCTTCTGAAGGACTGCTTTAAAACTCAATCCTGATAGCAGTTCTTGTACACTTGCTTCAACTCAGGGAGCCCAGGACAGCAGCACAAGGGGCTGGGGATGGGGCCAGGGTGGGTAGCAATGTCTTCGGTTGGCTTTGCTGCCAAAGCAACACCCCACCATCTATCTCAGCCTTGCTAGAAGCTCTCTCTGCTCTTCCTGGGCAAGCATCACTTTGCTGGCAGATTCCTACATTGCTGGAAGGAGCTGCATTTCCCTTTAGGGAGTAAATGGTTCTCATAGTTTGGCATTTCTTCTGTCACGGCATATGTGGGACTATCATTAACAGGAATGACACACGCATCCAGCAGAGAATAATCTGCTTAATGGCTCGATTGGAAAGCTGTGTACATTAAATTGCAGGCAGCTACTCAGCTCTGTGATGTAGTTTTCCCTTTGATAAAGCCAAGACTCATTGCAAAACAGGAAATTAATTTCCCCTCTTTTTATTCAATGGGTGCCACAAATACAAACCTGCCCCTCCACAGCCCTGAGAGATCTCCACTCTAAGTCATGGATTTATAGGAGCAGCCGTGCCCTAGATGTCTGAATGTACCACCAGCTTCTGGCTTTGTTGGCCCCACGGCTTCTGAAGTGACAGACCATCTGGGACATTTGTCTCCGCTTGCTCTGTGCGTCAACCCATGAACAGCTTTCACAGGATGAACGTTTCTTTGATAGAAAGCAGGAGAGCTAGGTGATTTGAAAGAAAAGTGAAAAAACGCAGGTGGATGGATGATAGGTACTTGTTATGTACAAGTTACTGCCAAATAGTTAGCTGTTCTCGAGAAGGGAGTAAAACTTGGGTGCCTTTCATCAGAAAATTCAGATCAGCTGTACTTTAGCCCAAGCTAGTCTTTCAATAATTAAAGTTCTGGCTGCAAATTTGTTGAAGTCCTTTGTTATGCCTTTTAATACATGAATTGGAAACACAGCTGGGAAAAAAGGGAATTGGGGAAAAGAGTTGCCGGGGTTCCCAGAGCAGCGAGGCTGGGCACTGCCATCTGAAGAGCTGCCGCCTCCCCTCCACACTCAGCTCTGCAGCAGATGTGCAGCACTCACTGGTTTTCAGTCTTTGGAGCTGCACAGCCAGAACAGGTTTGGAAGAGTGTGTGCAAGAGCAGCAGTGTTAGCAGCAGCAGCACCTGGATGGCATGCACATTCTGGGGGGCTCCGTTCTGCATTTGGCCATTCCTTTCTCTCCAGCTCTGCTCTCTCAGCTGTGCCAGTGAGACTATTTGTGAGGACCAACAACGAACATGACTGGAGACTTGGTATGTGTTAAAAACAACCTCCCATAGAGATGAAGTTATTTCTGACCCAGGCTGGTTCACTCTTTGGCCCCAAATCAAGAGCTGATGGAACAAGGGGATCTTTTTAAGGGGCGATGGATAGCGAGGGAAGAAGCCACTGCTGAAAGAACTGTGAGTCTGCCCGAGATGGCAGTTTGTCAGGCCTCCCATACCTGTTTCACTGCTGTTTGTTTCTGGACAAGGATGTTCATCCTGAGTTGTGGCTAACCCTGAACCGGAGGTGGAGACTAAACATGAACAAAAACAAATGTTTAAGTACTCGAATTCAGAACTGTGCTAATTAGCAAATATTAAGGTACCACTAAAAGTGCAAGAACTGAACTAAAGCTCCTTTTGGTTTTCTCAAGGTCACAAAAGGACCTGGAGTGATCAGGACAAAGTCTGTTTCCTTCTGACATCGCCATCCCCATCATTCCCACTGGATAAGCTCTGCTGGCCACCGAGCTGCTCTCGCCTGCCAAAAAATAAATAAATCAGACCAGATGTGTGGAACCCACATCTGGGTTAGAATAACCCACTCAGCCCCAGCAGCTCCCCTGGAGTCAGGGGACAAGCCTCAGGTGGAGGGGAAGCAGACCCAGCTCCCCTGACTGCCCTCCCCGAGAGGAGCAGCTCCGCTCTGGTTCCCTGGAAACGGACCAGGCTCATATTAAAGCGCAGGCAAACCACAAGCCAAAGGAATATCATCTTTGATATTCTGTTTAAACAACACTTTCCCGTGTAAGCCGTGTACGCTACAGCTGCATATGCTACACCCCGATAATTAACAGCTTGTTGATTGTGTCTGGGGTGGATAACAAATACATGGTGCCCTGTCTTCTCTCCCCATCCCAAATAAGGTGGTGGTGAGTGCCTTTCAGTACTGCCACTAGCTCCTAACGTGGGCTATCCCCAGCCCAGGTTACACCCAAAGAGGATCAAAAACCCACTACAAGCAAGTACCTTAGTCCTCCCTCATCTCTGTCTGTCTTTGCAGCTTCTTACCTCCCATGGGAAAAGGAGCTGCAGCATAACTTCTCCCTTCTTTCCCCCCACCCTGCCCACTCCCAGGGGAGCCAGGAGGGAAGCCAGAGGCAGGGTGGTCCTGTCCGGTGTCCCCTCGGCTGCCGCAGCTGCAGCCCTTCACCCTGCAGGAGCAAGTTGCTGGAAGCTGCAGCCCAAATACAGGGGGAACAGAGAAATCCGTTGCCTTGCAAGAAATTGTATTAATATACAACCTGGTTTCTTTGGTGTTTGCCTGAAAATGCAATCTCTAACACTATGATTTCTATCATTGCTTTTGAAATCAACTGTTTCTCCTGGAAAGCACTTTTCTGCCCGGCACCAGGACAAGAAAGCTCACCCATAAAGCAGAGGCCCTTTAGAGCTTCAGACTGTGAGTAGTGGCTGTTCTTAACACAACTAACAGGCAGCATTTACAAAAACCCTTAGCATGGGAGCAGGGCTGAGCCAAGAGCATGATTACTCTGCTGCTTAAAGAGTACTAGCCTTGTGCAGACTCATCCTGGCTTCTCTGGCTGTCCCATGGGATCTGACAAGATAAAGAAGGAAGATCTGATGAAGAAGGACTGGTGTTTGGGCTGGTGGAGGCACTAGATACAGGAGACCTTCACAGATACTGCTCCTTGTTCCCAGAGGAGAAGGAGCTCAGGGCTGCAGGTGGCTTTGGGCAGTTTGCAATTGCAAGGGATCGCATTTTATTTTTCACTTGTGACCAAGTCAGCTGCTGTATTGAAAAATGATCACAGGCAAAATCAGTGCTGGGCATGGCCACGATACGGGGAGGAGGAACCATGTAGTAGTACATCTGCTCCCCTGGCACGCAGCCCAGCACAGTAACCAGCAGTTGGGGAAGAGGAGGGGAGGGGAGAAAGGGCTAAAGCCTCCAGAGGCTTCCCTGGTTGATGGCAAGTCTTTCTTGGGCAGAATCTTTCTGTGTTGGGAAGATCTGTGCATCTCTGTGCAGCACACTCTTGACTCCAGACATACAATTAAATAGTTTCTTAAGTGGGAGCAATCTGAAGCGTATCTTTATAGGTTTTTCTCCTCATATCTTACGTGGAACCTGTGAAAGAGCAGGGTATAAGGTGCTTAAGGGAGCATATGGGGAGGAATGCAGTTACCAGGCTTGCCAGGCTGTGCAGGCGTACAGGGAGGTAGCCAAGCAGGGCTGTGAGGTCTGTCTGGGAGCCTCCCTGAGGATGCCCTGGGGGTGGCAGCCAGAGCAGCAGGACCCTACTCTTCTTCTGAGTAACAATCCTTCTTTGCCATGGGGAAAAAGATCCCTCGGTGTTGCCTCAATCTGCTCACCCTACCAGCTGCTGGAGACTGCAGCAAGGGGAATCCCAAAGGTTTCGGATCAGAAACCTCCTGACCCCCACCAGCCCCTCGATAGAGCTCTCTCACACACGCTGGCAGACCCCAGGACATGTTCACTGTAGGGTGGATTGGGGTCTTGCAGTATAAGCACTCAGGGAACTGTTTCTTTGTCTGGATTTCTCTGCCGCCAGCACAGAGAGGGAACTGATCTCTGCCTGGGAGCCCTGTGTGCAGTCACTGTGTCAATATTTAATCATGGTAATTAGTAACTGGCTGGGTGGCTCCGGAATTCACAGCTCAGCACTTACCTCATTCACCTCACCCATCTTTTGGGCACGTAAGGGATACATCTATGGCAGGGAGAAGCAAAAGCTCAAGTAGCTGCCCCATTTTTATTGGTAAAGGTTTTACTTATGGGCTTTCACCCTTCTGCTCTGGTGGCACATAAGGCCCTTTGCTACCAGTGTTTTAAGGCTTTTAAATACCACAGACCGGTGGCAGTGCAGAAAGCAGCCTCTTTCCCCTGAAAACTGGAGTAAGGCATGACCCTGCATGCCCCACGGAGGTCTATCCCCACACCACAGGGCAAGAGAACCTGCATCCAGTTGTGTCAATCAATGCCCTGCACATCTCCCAAAGCCATCAGCTACCAGGAGCGGGTCCTCTTTGTTTTAAAGCACGAGGACCAACCAAGCAGACAGGGGCTGGCTGCTTCTGAAATCTTCAGGAGTTTTTGTTCAGGAGAGTTATAGATTAAGCTCTCCTTGGGGACACTGTAAATGAGATCCAAGGCCAACCTGCTTTGAACCAGCTTTCCAGCACGGCAGAAGGATGCTCACTGGTGGTGTACAGGAGCTAAGGATCCAAGATAGACTGATTCTGTGATTCTGAAATTTCAACTTAATAGTTCTAGTAAAATGAAAGACAAATGCAAAGAGTTGCAAGGTGAATGGGCAATAAAATGGCAGAAAAAACTTAAGATTGGTACATATTTCTGGGACTTGTTTTCCTGCAAAAGAGAAAGCACAGAGCAGGATGCTAAAGGTCTGTAAAGTCATGAGTAACGTGAAGGTTAAGAATGGGAGAAAGGTTTTCACTTTCTCTCCAATACAAGAGGTAAGGACCATTAATGAAATGAGCAGGTTCAAGTAAGTGAAAGGTGGTTCTTCACCCAAGATGTATTCAAGTGGTGGAACGTGTTACTTAACAAAGGAGGATGTGGGTGCCCAAAGTTTAGCTCAACTAGGCAAATTTGTAGAAGAATCAATTCTGGGAGGGACCAGAAATGGCTGTAGTGCCCCCCATTCTCTTTTTAGTGGCAGAGGAGAAGCTGCATGCAGCCACCAGAACAGGAGAGATGAGCCCTGAATGAGCCCTGAACTGGAGAGACCTGTCAGCCAGGGAAGCAAAATCTGCTCTTCATATACTAAAAGTGATGGATTCACAACATCCATCTCCATCATATATATTAAAGCCTCTGTTGTCAGCACTTAACTGCACAACCGAAGATAGTTACTGGGTCAATGTCCCCTCCTTATCTATCTTCACCCTGTCCCATATCTCTGGCAGGGCACCGATAGCACCACATCAGGTCTCTAGCGTAGATGAGGTTTGACAGGAGATAAAGGTTTGAGCTGGACACACCACTCACCAGCCTTAGCTCTCTCCAGAAATATGGATCAGTGGGCAAAGTACTGATAACAGTGCTTCAAGACACACCATCAACTACGCCCCTGCTTTTTTTAGAGTGCAAATACAGCAAAATATTGCAAATACAGATCCGTCAGCCACTGTCCTGTCCTTGCCTGAAGGTGCTGGCCCTTGGAATCACAGACTGGGAGAAGGTCTATGGCACTGTGCTGTAGCAAAGGGGGCAGCAAGGCAGGGTTGATCCATCAGGGCCCAGTGCAAAGGGACCCAGCTACTTAGCTCTCTCCCCTTGCACATCTGTACTGAGCTGTCTTCTCTGTGATGCCTGGGGGAGATCCACCTACCACCATAGCAGCGGCCTGCCTGCTGTCTCACACCATGCTGAAGCTACTCAAGATATCATTATCACCCTTCGCTAATGCCTTTCTGCACACACTAGTGTGTCTGCATTAACTACAGTTATGTAAATACCTCGGTATGTATTTTTATAGAGATTTAAATAGCTATTCTGAGTCTGCTGTTTTCCAAGGAGATGAAGATTTGGAAAGGGCCTTTTTTCCCCAGAGAAGGCAATTTAGGTAGTCTACCTGTTTCAATAAGGGCTGTGTCCTGCTCTGCTGGCCCTCAGTGAGAAGGACTGCCACAACAGTGGCACGGTGCAGCTGGTGAGGGTTTGGCTCCCTCATTTTTCAAGAGGACCTAGTCTGTGTGGAACACTCAGAAATAATTAACCCTGCTGGGGGTGTGGGAGCCAGCTCACTGCTGCAGACCCACGACAAAACGGACAAGAAAACCCCAACCAAACCCCCAATCTTTTCTAATTAGTGGCGTGAGGCTTCCTCCTAAGCTGGGCGCTGAACGGAGCTTCTTGTTCATGCTGCGGAGGAGAGGGTATGGCATTAGCACCCCGGGGGCTCGTTGCTCACAAGGAGAGGGAGGGGGAAATATCTGGAGCCCTGATGAGCCTGGATGGCAGGAGGTGAGTGAATAGGGAGCTTCACTGGGAATGTGACAGCTGCAAGGCTCCAGGTCCTGACAGCAGTGCCTCCTGGAGCTTTTGTCTCTCTGCAGCCCAGATGACAGCCCTGTGTATCCTTTCACCAGGGTGCGCCTTCCTTCCAGACACGGATGCTGTGCACATGGGATGGAGCCTTGTCACTGCCTGTCAAACAATGGGGCATTAAGGGAAAATAAAAGGTGGCTTTCTTCAAACCCAGACTTTTCTCCTTTCTTTCAATGAGAGCAGCTGACTTGACGGGACCAGTCCCTGCTGCATGAAGGGAGGAGGAAATAGGCAGGAACATGCCCTGTGTGGGCAGCGATTAGGAAAAAAAAGCTGCTTTCTCAATGCAAAGGGAAATGGGTAACGAGGGAGCAATAGGCTCAGAGCTCTCTGGGTCCGGCTTTCTCCTCCCCGTCCTGCCACCCCTGTGTGCGTCAGCGTCCTTCCCACGCGGTGACCCTGCGCTGGCACTGTCGTCACACTGTGGTGACCCCTCGAGCTCAGCGCTGTGCCTCCTGACCTGTGTCAGTGAGAGGTGGAGGGGTTGTGCTCAGCCACGCATTGACGGCGCAGTGGAGACATGTGAGTCAGGGTGGACGTGCCCCTGCGGCACAGGGGTCTTTGCTTTGCTGGCTGGCTTCACTTCAGAACCTCATCCCAGCACGGCAGAAAAACACCCACAGAGGGTCTGTTTACAAAGGCCTGCAGTGACAGGATAAGGGGCAATGGCTTCAAGCTGGAGAAGAGCAGATTTAGATTGGATATTAGGAATAGGTTCTTTACTCTGAGGGTGGTGGACCACTGGAACAGGTTGCCCAGGGAGGTGGTTGAGGCCCCTTCCCTGGAGATATTCAAGGTGAGGCTCAACGAGTCCCTGGGCAACCTGGTCTAATTGTGGGTGACCCTGCTGACTGGAGGGAGGTCGGACTAGATGACCTTTGGAGGTCCCTTCTGGCCTGGACCATTCTATGATTCTATGACTCCAGGTGTGTATCGGAATGCGCCGAGGTCCTTGATTTAGTGTGAGATTCTACAGCCTTCACCATCTTGTGGACTTCTTAAGGCTGCAAATGCTGAAATAGAATCATAGAATGGTCCAGGCCAGAAGGGACCTCCAAAGGTCATCTAGTCTGACCTCCCCCCAGTCAGCAGGGTCACCCACAATTAGACCAGGTTGCCCAGGGACTCGTTGAGCCTCACCTTGAATATCTCCAGGGAAGGGGCCTCAACCACCTCCCTGGGCAGCCCATTCCACTGACTGACCACTCTCACTGTGAAAAATTCTTTCCTAATGTTCAGCCTAATTTGTCTGGAGCAAATGGTGAAAGTTACAGGTTGGGCTGGTACGCAGGAGGGTGGTTTGGGAACTGGCTGCAACTCTGACCATGACAACTTATACAGGCAGCCTGTGGGCTTTTCTCTGAACCCCTGCCACTTGCATTCTCATCTGCTTTCCCTGCTTTTCACACAGTTCTCTAAAATCAACCTCCTCTTGCCCATTTCCACTCCTGCCTCTGATGTGGAGGGGGACTGCACAAGCCATTTTACTCTGTAGCTCTTGGTCTTCCCACCCACCAGAAGCTCTGCAGAAAGACCTAAGGGTGATGGTTCCCGATTTAACCTGCATGGATGATGCCATGATGGAGTGAAAAAATGGGAGGCACGGGATTCATACAGGAGTGTCACATAAGACACTGAGCACCACAGAGCTGCCAGAGTCCTGTATTTAGCACCCAGCAGCACAAAATGCCCCCTTCCCTTAATGTATTCCAGTAGCTCAGGGGAAAGCAATGGCCCGGGAGGAGAGGGGTGTCTAGATAACAGCATGGCTGAGAAAAGACTGATTCATACCAGTGAGATGAGAAAGGAAAACATAAGATTGAGAAGAATAAGGACTGTAGCCCTCAATCACGCTGATGATAAGAAATGAACTTAAACTGCAGCAAGGGAAGCTTAGTCCAGAAAGTTAAGTTTCTTAACTCTGGGCCTCGTGAGACACTGGAGGAGATTGCCTGGGGTGCTTATTGGATCTCTGGTGCTGAAGGTTTCTAAGAGCAGACTAGGAAAACACCCGTCAAAAATGGTTTACATCTAGATTGATTCTGCCTTGGAGCAGAAGGATAGACTAGATGGATACTGAAGGCCTGAGGCAGTCCTGTTTCCTGAGGTGCTTTTAGATGTGCTAATTATCTAAACAGTTCATAAGAGCTAGGTGTTTGTTTTTAATACCTCACATACCCAGCGTGTTTGGCATGCTCTTAACCACGTTCACAGGTTGCTCAGCCTCCATGGGAAGGCACCAAACATGCAGATTGCTCCTTGTACAATCATTTCCAGGTCCCCCATGACACACAGAAACAAGTAAGCAAGCAGTCAGTTCTCCACATGAAACTCAGTGAAGTCAAGGAAAAGTAAAAACACACCAACAACATTCATAAAGCTCCATGCACTCAAGGGCACTGGGATCAGGCAGCTCTGCTGATCCAGAGGGCTTTTCATGGCACTTCACATGTGAACTTCACCTCTGTGAATTGCTAACTTGTCCTTTAGGAACCAGTTAGATGAATGAGATTCCAGTATCAGCGCTAATGCCCCTTTGAAGTGTCACTCTGCCTTTGTGCGCTTCTGTCTCTGCATTATCAGAGTGTCTTCCACTGGTAATGAAGAACTGGTAATGAAGAACTAAGAGGCAAATTTTCTATTCAAGGATTGAGCAGTTAAAAAAAATACTTCCCTGGATACTGGAAAATCAAATGGAAGACTCCAGGGCAGAAGGGCTAATTAAAAAAAAAAATAAAGCTTGCTTTACTATGAAAACCCTTGAGGGGAGATAAAAGCTGAAGGGAGGTGCATGCCTGAATAATAAGGCCTTAATGGGTTTGGGTGCATGTCTAATACAAAGCATTGATTTTGGCTGCTTGATGAAGTTAGTTATTCGATTAGAGAAATCTAATTTAAAGGGACAGTGCTCACTAAGATATACTCTGTTGGAGAAGTCTGTATTGCTGTCTTAAGTAACTACTCTTTTTTAATGTGGGGTTTTTTTGGTTGTTTTTTTAATAAAATATTAGAGTGAAAAATCCTTTGGGTAATCACTTCATTTCATACAGCTGCCAGAATTAGTGGCATGTCTTAACTTCTCTCTTCTCTGTGTCCACTCGTCACACGCTTTCTCTGGTCTCCCAGCAGCTCATTGGGAGTAGAAGAAAGCTGGAAAAGTATAATTTAAAAAATAATAGGAAGATGTGACTGTAAAACAGCAGCAAAAGGTAGAGGCTGGCTACATAAAAGCCAAGAGGCATTTCCCTACAGTATTTTAAACACTTTATTTGAAACTTGGCTATTTCCAGTCTGAGAGCACACACTTCTGTAGGTGGGAATTAGATCATTCTCAAGGCAAATGTACTGTTTTATATAGAAGTGATAGATCAGGAGTGAGACTGGGCCACTGACACACCTCAAGATATTAATGATATTGCTCGACTCATCAAATTTTAGATGCTACAATATACGTGTCTTTATCTGAACTTGCAGTTCAAACTTCCCTTGTAGTCACTGGGAAGAGCGTGAGTCACCTCACCCCAATGCAGACATCTGAAAGAGGGCAGATGACTCATGCCTTACCAGTACCTCCTTCTCTTCACTGATGATAAAGTCCAACTCAGATGGAGACATCTGATGGCAGGTGAGATGACTCCCACCTTGACTGGCCAGGCTACAGATGCAAAATACAAGTTAGACGACGAGTGACACACGCAGACTGCCTTGCACCTGTATGATGTCTTACCCTAACTGGTGACTTGATGGGACATCTTGTGTCTGATTTCTTTCTCACGTCAACGTACACCGTCTGGAGATGAAAGTCATCACTCAGTCAAGACTGTCCCACCCCACAGGAATGAGAGCCCAGATCACCTTAGCAGAAGCAAGGTGACCCAGGTTACGTGGTCATTCAGACCGGGTGGCTACAGCGGTCAATTTTAATCTGAACATCTATGAGAACCATGCCAACAGACACAGCAATACGTGGTGTAGGAACATAGATGTCAGCAAAGCAGCAGGTTTGGTGTTAGACAGAACCAGGCAGTCATCCCCTTTGTCAAATCCCCTGGTTTTAGTAATTTTGCCTTGTCCTTCTCAGGCTGTGACAAATGGTGACAGTGGCCACTGGTTCATCCACAGCTGGTGAGATCCAATGGCAAGGGTCACTCAAGAGATCACCCAGAAACTCCTGTTTGTTGGTGCCTTAGCACTGTCACATTCTTAGGAGGCAACCTTCATAGCACCACTCAGGAGCCTTCTCATTAGTATCAAAAAAAGAGGGGTTTGCCCCAGGCCAGTGTTACAATCTCCCTGAGAGGCCAGCTAAAATAGAGGTTGGCAAGTTTATCAAACTTGGTACCATTCCTTCAAATCAGCAGCAATTGCTGCATTTGAAAAGCAAACCTGTTGTTTAGTCATCTACAAAGTTGTCTTTGGAAGGAATGAAGGATTCGGGGCTCAGCCAAAATGACTGTGTGTCTGATGCCTGTCTGATGCCTGTCACTGCTGCTCTCCTCCCTGGATGGCAATCTGGGGCTCTGTAGAGTTGCCTAATCCAGGTCCTGCAAGTGTTGCCCATATTGGATTCCGGGTGTCTGCTGCATGGACGGGTCATTAGCACTAAGACCCTGTCTCACAGCATTTTCCTCAGAGTTACAATCTGATTATTAAGGTCTCAACAGCATTGGGATGTGCATTCGGTGAGGATGGGTGACTCTGGGCTCCTGAGCAGTATCTTCACACAGCTAGTTAGTTTGAGGCAAACAACAGCTAGTGACCAAGACAGCGTTTTCAGGATACCCTGAAATTGTCCCACAAGGCCAGTCAAAGTTAGCAACTGGAAGGGCAAAACTCTGGACACAAGCATCTAGAGAGAAATCAGCAACCACAGCTTTTGAGGACAACCTGGAGGGCAGAAGAGAGGAGAGGGTGACTAAAGAGCATCAGTTAGCCACTTGTGCAGACATCTAACATTCACGTGCCCAGCTTGTAGCTGTGCACGTTCCTCACAGACTGACGTGCTTTTATGTGACTGCAGAGTTGGGGCATTGGCTAAAATTAGCTACAACACATCTAGGAAACGGGAGTATAACACCACCCATTCATCATAATAATACTTGTCATACCTCCAGTAGTTTCTGAAACAAAACCTGTTTAACCATTCAAAGGTCACAAGGAAATTCTGCTGCTCGGTCTCACCATCATTACGAAGCAGAACCTGGTGCTGAAGCTGGCTGAAAGTGTCGCCTCAGGTAAACACTGCTCCATGAGCAGCAGGACAAATGGATATTGAATTCCTGCAGATTTGTGTCCTATTTCCCCTCATCTGCCTCCAGCTATGCCTTCCACAGCACTCCCAGCTTCCACCTAGGTCATCTGATAAAGTCACAGTGTCTGCAGTGCTGAGTCCATGCACTGAAGGAAACTAGGATGGGGCAGACCTGACCTCTAAACCACTGTTCATCCATATAGGCTGAAATTTCACCAGTTGTTGAAGAAGGGCAGGATGAAGGGAAGGGTAATTGCATGTGATTTTGTACTACTGCAGAATCTTATATGGTAAAATATAACACTGTAGACACAAAGACTTTGCCGCAGAGTCCAGAGGAGAACAGGAGTTGTGTGTAAAATTGTCTTTTTTGATATCACTAGAGAGTGTTTGGTAAATCCTCTAATTTGAAACCACTTTGGCCTATTTGTTTTCTCTCTCTCAAGCCTGGCGGAGGTGGTCAGTTTTGAACCCAAATCTCAATTTCCTCTATCCCTAGCAACTACTGAGTCCCACCTGGGCGCCAGCACCTGCCCCTGCTCTGGACAAAAGAGTCAGAGAGCTAACTTGCCAAGTCCTGCTATGCCTTGATTCAGGAAGCATCGATTTTTATGAGCACTCACAGATTGTTTGGATTGTTTTTTCTTGACTACACGAGTTCCCAGATAGCAATATTATTATTTATATCTATCAAGTCTCTCATTAATCCAAATCCTGCCCTCTAACAAAAATACATATAATGCCTCCTAAGGGAGGAGGTTACGTCTGAGTCACTGGCAGAACAGCTTGTTCTCTGGTCTCATGGGCTCCACAATGTATCTGGCCTTTATTCCTCCCTCCTTCTGGTTTTACGAGTCCTCTCTTGGGTTACAGGCGTCTGCCAGAGTCCTGCAAGGTGGCAAGAAATGAACAGGAACATCTGGGCGTATCTCTTAGAGCTGCCAGTCAGTATCAATGTTGAGTAAATGACCTGGCGCTCGTTCACACTGCCAGCTAGCACTGAACATGAATTCGGGGCATGCTTTCACAAATAAACCTAAAAATTAGGGATCTTGTCCATATTTTTGTAATATTGGTCAGGAATGACTAAGCATTGAAGTATGGATGTTATAAGATGGCAGGCTAACTTGGCTAGCCATTCCATGACCTAGCCAACGAGCAAAGACGATCCCAGTCCGTTTATGAGAAGCAAAGTGCTTCCAGCAGTGTCCAGATGGCAAAACAAGGTGGTGTGTGGTAGCATCTCACTTCCACATGGCTGGGTGAAACCCTGTGTGAGAAACAACTACTGTTGGCCCCCAGTTCTGGAAATCCTCACATGTGTGCTGCACTGCTAGCATAGGATCAGTGCTGCTCGAGTCAGGAGCGCAACTTTGGCCTCTCCTTTCAAACACGGTAGCCAGGCTTGGGATTGTTCACCAAGGCAAGTTACATTCAAAATCTTGCTGCTGGAATATGAAGACAATAGCAGGGCACCGCTGTCTTGGTGCAGGCAGAGAGGTGTCAAGACTCGCCATTCTCTTGTGACAGTGATGAGTGTCTCTAATAAACATCAGGGTTGCTCCCCCCGCCCTTGGATGAAGGCGAAGAGCATGCCTGACTAGAAGTGTTAGCATCACTGCTCACTTGCTGGCAGGCAGGACGTTAACTCACCGTGACACTGGGAACAGTGAGATTGGGTTTGTAGCTTTGGCTTGTTTGTTTTATTGTTTAAGTTGAGAGAACCATAATGAGATATGGTACCCTCTGGAAAAAAAGTTAATTGGTTTGAAAAGCTTAATTAATGGTGATAGTCAACTATATAAGGCCATTTTTTTTTACAAATAATGGGGATCTGCAGTCTACAAAGAGTCAAAATCAGCACATGCTTTATGATACAGTCCTCAGGTATTGGTTAACCATAACATTATTAATGGTCGATGAGGAACTGGGCACAGTTCTTCTGTTAAGGCTCTTACTGTTCAGGTGGGCCACTCAAATGCCAGGAGCCATACAGCAAGCACTCACCGCAAAGAACAGGGGAACTTCCTAGTTGGTTTTTGTCTTTTCTAAAAAAAATATAACCTGGTTATAACAGAGGATTAAAATATGACAAAATGATGAACAACCAACTGACATCAACTTCATGGTTGAAGTGCTGGCCTTCATCTGAAGTGAAAGCATTTCTTATTTAACCCACGGATATTATTCTTGCAATTATTGCTGATATTGATTAAGCTGACGAATTTACAGTTGTAGCATTCATGGTCACAGTTTAACAACAGTGAAAGGAGAACATTTATGCTACATTCCTGCTGCCTGTTGGAGCAGGAAAAAGCTATACCTCATGGCAGTAGAGGCCTGGCTGTTCTCTAAACTGTCACCTCCCACAGCCTCCAGCAGTTCTCTGAACCAGGTAATGCTTAGCCCATTGATAGTAAATTTGATAAAAGTCTTTCTCGGAACAGCCAGGGGATTCACGGAGCAGGAGCAGAATATCCCCTCCCTAGCACCCCACAAGACAGAGGTATCAGAAGAGAAAGACTGCTGCTTTAGGTGGGACGGGGACCACTGGCTTGGGAGGGACTTGAGAGAGGCAGAAAGAAATGCATGTTAATGGAAGTTACAGGCTTTCTAGGATTTCCTTTCAGCCAGCTGCTTGTCATAAAATGTGCCCTGCCAGACTGGTACTATGATAGACCAAGGAGCAGCGTTAAGGTGCTAGTGCTGACACGGTGCTCATGCTACTCTGTACTGTTTTCTTAATGTTAGGTGGGATGTTTCTATAAAACACAGCTCTTCTGTGAAGTTTCGGTAGGGTCTTCCTTAAAAGGAGACCCATGCTCTTAATCATAACAGCAGCTCAATGGACCCAGGACTTCAGTACCTTCTGAAGTCCCTGCTGACATTAAGAGAGTTTCAAGCAGTTGGAAGGCTCTCACCACCTCCTGAGATGTTTCTGAATGTGTCTGTGGTGAGGGATTGCTTAGCAGAGTTGAAACCTACTCTTGTTTTTGCATTTCCATACGGGGCCGACAGACTGCCTCCATCACAACGTTATGAAATTAGACATGATCTTAATTGTCTTGCAGGGTTTACATTTTTGAAGTGCTCAGTGCTGTGTTGGTCTCTTTGGAGCTCAAGTTTACCCTGAAGATCAAGAACAAGTCTCTTGTTTCAAGTACAAAGTACAACAACAAGGTACTTTGCTTTAGTGCAACGGGACATCTCCTCTCATTATTTTCCCTTGGACTAAGAGACAAAGGAACCCACAGCTGAATTTCTGCCACTTGCCAGATGTCTTTTTGCCTACCCTGCTAAACCCAACAGGGCACTGTACTTTGATTTTCTTCCTCTTTTTTCTAGTCATAGCGGGCTAGTGGTGAAAGGAAATACTTGAATCTGGTGGTGCAGCAGATTTCTGGACATCGTAACAAATGCCTGGTGAAAAGTCACACTGACCTGGTGAGGTGTAATCGAGTTGTCTTAATGCCACTCTAATATTTCAGACTTCTGCGAGTCTGTTGAAATCTTATCCTCCTGCAACCAAGCTCAAAATCACTTTAACCAATGTTACAGCTTTTTGAGTCAACAGACAAAGCTTCTAACATACATGCAGCCTAACCTTGGCTTGTCTTGTTGGGTTTTTTTTAATCTCCTTATTGATTTTCACCACCACATTTAATGCATTGGTCCTGAATATCCTTAATGGAGTAAATATATTAGACTTATCTTTTACTCCATAAATAAATCTATTCCAATTAAGTCATTGGTGCCAAAAGCATTTTCTGTTCTCCAGTGTTAATCCCCTTGCATGTCTCTTCAGGCCTTCAGAGTACTCGGTTGCAGCATTGTTGGTGATCAGTCACAGCTCTGCAGAACAAACCCGGGCCGTGGTGGCACACAGTCCCACAAACCAATGACAGGTTAATGAACAGGCCTTTCTTACTGGATTGAACTTTGGGAATGTGAATTCTCTTCTCTCCATCCTTAAGCCTTTTTTTTTTTTGGGGGGGGGGATAGATGTGGCAGAGAACCTCTGGCCCAGAGATACAGCTCTCTTTAAAATACTACCTGTACTTTATCATGAACATTTGCCTAACGGAATACCCAGGTTTTCTCTTGGAATGTGTAAGCATGAAAAGGTAAAACCATGCTGGGACAAGAAACCTCATTGTACTGTACACAGAAAGGAAGGCACTCAAGCACACGTAAGTATGGGTGAAGTTGCCAAGACATAAGACCATCTCAACTCATGGTCCAGATTGGAATAGACATAAGCTATATGCAACTTAGTGTGCTCTTCCTGTTAGCATATATTTTATAAAGGACAACTTTATTTCCTGCACCCTTTGGAAAATGAACAAAAATCACCACAAATAATAAATACCTCTGGTTACCTTCTTCTGACTCAACCTATACAGTATAAAGTCACTGAGCTACCCTACAAAACAAATCACCCAACAATCTCAGGCACTAGAGCGTGCCCTCAAGTGCCACGTCTACACATTTCTTAAATACCTCCAGGGTTGGTGACTCCACCACCTCCCTGGGCAGGCTGTTCCAGTGCCTGACCACTCTGTCAGTAGAGTAATTCTTTCTAATATCTAATCTAAACCTCCCCTGCCGCAACTTCAGACCATTTTTTCTGGTCCTGTCATTATTCCCTTGGGAGAAGAGGCCAACACCCACTTCTCTAAGCCTCCTTTCAGGTAGTTGTAGAGGGCGATGAGGTCTCCCCTCAGCTTCCTCTTCTCCAAAATAAATATGCCCAGTTCCCTCAGCCTTGGCTCACAGGACTTGTTCTCTAGACCCCTCACCAGTTTGGTGACTCTCCTCTGGACACACTCCAGCACTTCAATGTCCTTCTTGTAGTGATGGGCCCAGAACTGAACACAGTACTCCAGGTGAAGCCTCACCAGTGCCCAGGACAGAGGCATTATCACTTCCCTACTCCTGCTGGCCACACTATTCCTGACGCAAGCCAGGATGCTGTTGGCCTTCTTGGCCACCTGGGCACACTGCAGCCTCGTGTTACAAGCATTAGTTATGCCTAGTGTTGTTGCTGCTAGAAATGCTCAAAAGAAAATGAAGAGAAACATTTAACTGCACCTGTATGAATGATGCTGCTAGGCTCAATAATTAGGACTGTATTGGGCAGAAGTGTTTTGTTAGTGGGGGATCAAAGAAGACAATTTCACTCAGCTTCTTAAAACATGCACAGGGATAATTAACTACAAGTCCACAGCACCAAAAGGCAGGATTCAGTTTTTCTTTCCTTTTTTCATGAATGCAAAGTTCTCATGCAATGCGTGGCTGGAAATACCACGATCCCAGCTGGCAATCACACTGGCAGTGGGAATAAAAGGATTTAAGACATAACTGGAGCCTGAAGCGGCCAGACAGCTGACCAGGAGTTGTACAGAGCATTCCCAGCAGATGTCCATTTCCCAGAGACAACATAAAACCTTGGAAAGCAGAAGACAATATGGCATGGCCTCAAAGCTACTCTATCTTTCCTTAGAGGGCTGGAAAAGTGAAAAATAGAGCTTTTCCCACAACCTCACTCCAGGTATCTGACTTCATAGGAGCAGGGCCCAGTTTTTACTTAGAACAGGGCCCATCTGATCAACAAATATATACAACTTATTTTACAAATTAGCAGTCAAAGAGACTAACAAAATCCACAAGTAACAAAAGTATGCAAATACTTTCCTCAGCAGCCAATAAAGCTACTGCTTTTCAAATGAAAAGCGTAAGAGTATAGACTTGACTAGTTTGAATATGTACAAGAATAGGTGCTATGTCTGCAATATGTGCATTTGCATAACAGTCAACTCCTTTTCTGAGAACTCTCATAACAGGAAACTACTAAAATAAAACACAGAGCATATTAATAATTTAGAGATCTCATTTGTAGGAATCCACTTCATAAAATATGTGTATGTATGAAGTGGAAGCCAACTGACCATAAGATAAAGTAAAAAGTCGTGAGGTCTCCGTGGAAGGAAACCTATTTTTAGTCAAATTTAAAATAAATGCTTTAGTCAAGGCTTCATATCATGCTCTATTAAATTACAAGAGTGAAAACGGGTTCTGATTTAAAAAGAGATGGCACAGAAAGATGTGATGTGTCAGAAATTTAATCGTATATTGTACGCTGATGCTCTGCTTGTCTTCAGTTTGTTGGACGCTGACCAAAATGGGAAGCTGATCATAGCCAGAAGAATCTTAACCCTCAAGAGTCCAATCCTGCAGCTCTTATATACAACAGATTATGTAATCAATAGGGCAATTTATGTTAGTTAAGAATTCACAGGAAGTAAATCCCCCAAAGTATAGTTAGAGTCACTGGGGCTGGAGGTGAGAGCTGTCTCTGAAAATTAGGCTATAAAGATCAAAGCCACAAGTAACAAGGGCTGATATAGCTGAAAATCATCTGCTGAGAGTCATCCACACTATTTCAATGGCAAATGAAGCCTGGGTGTCTTGAAACTAAATATACAGCACGAACCCGGCTCTGAGTGCTGCTAATACCCATTCCTGCCTTACCATGTTCCAGCAGAATCAGTAACCCTGGTTTATCAAATTTCCTCATTACCTCCAAGTAGCTTGACTTCTGACTTCTCTTATGAGACAGCAGCCTCTTCTAGTCTCAGTCCCACCTGGCTGTTTTGTGCCTCGGTTGCCAAAGCCTGACATTCGGGCAGCTCGAGCAGAGGCAAAGAAATGTATGTATAAATAAGAAATGAAAGCCATTTTGCAGTTTAAATGCTATCTCAGACATAAAGTTTGACAGCCCTGGTATTTGAATGGAAGAAAGGAAAGATAGGTTTTGATTTCTGTGATCCAGCATGGACACTCTTTGGCTTCTTACGGTGTCAACAGAGAAAGGCAATGCCCAAGAAAGGGAGGCTGCGATACCAAATGTGAGGTTCCAGTGGCCAAGCTGGGTGTAGTCTGTGGTGATCATGCCTAAAGTACTAACAAAATCTCACCATGTAGGAGGGCATTCATTTTACCCAAAGTCTCCTAGATATCAAGCAACTAAGCCAACCTTGGTACAAAGCCTATCTCTATAGTCAGTGGAGACGGTACTGGCAACCACTGGGGGCAATTATCACATTCTATATAAGAAGCATAAGCTTGGTGGGCTGAACAGCTTTTGGAAGACACCTATCATTGACCACTGACTATAAACACAGCCTAACTAACTACATCAGACAAGTGGAGAAGCAAAACCCTTGCTACTGAACTGTAGTGTTCAAGAATGGAACTGTGCAGGAAAAATCACCCAGAAGAGCCAGTATGTGGTTCTAAAGTACTCTTATTTACCAAGACAGGAATTAATTACTATTCTGAACAGGTAACAAATCCAAAACAACCAGGGTAAAAATGGGGGGAAAACAAGAAAAGAACTGAGCATTTAACTTGATAAACATCTCAGCAGGCTTTCCTGAGATTAGCTGATGAATACATGAGCTGGTTGGTGCTGTACTTACAGCAATCCCTACTTTTCTTCCAGGCTCTTTCTCTTACCCAAAATACGTCAGGGTCATATTTATTTGGTGTTGTCTACAGGGCTAGAGAGCATTTGATGGTGGTTAAAAAATAGAGAGAAAAACTGAAGAAATGCCATTTGCAATGTGAGGGAGGAGATACCAGTGACTCATTTTGAGAACAGCAAACATTTCAAGCAACTGCAAGACTCTCTTTTATGTGGAGGTCTGACGTAGCAGGTCATTGCAACAAAACTTTGCCTATAGAGGATTACAACTTGCAGGGTCCAGGAAAGTGAGTTGGAGGGAAAACGAAATCAGGTGGTGTATTTTTTGCCTGCATTCATGCTGTTGAAGGAAAATAGGAGCAAAACTTGCAAAACCTCACAAGAGCCCTCTGGTTCACAGAANACTCCACTCATCATCTTTGTGGCCTACAAATGACTTTGTGCTTAGTGCTGATGTTGTTCTGCAAGTCATCTGTTATATATGACTTGGTCATTTCATCACAAGCATGTATTCTACATGCTATAGAATACAATTTTTAGTTCCCTCAAAATTCCCTCCTGTCAAAAGCTTTGGTTTTTCCTTAAAATTTCTCACGGGCTTTGAATGCACGGAGTGTGCAGTTCCTGTGTCTGACTTCGCTACTGCATCAGACATAGTCAGGACAGAGCTGGGGATATAATGGGACAACAGATTGGTCGGCATGTGTTGCCACTGCTCATTCCTGCCTCCTCTGGAACCAGTGGAGGAGCAGAAGCAGCAGGTATGCGGAAGAGATGGAGCATAACATCTCCCTAGGAGCGCTGACTGCCTGAGTACCTCTGGTCCTGCCAGTCCTGGCTGTATGCTGGTGAGAGCAGGAAAGCTCAGATGGCTGTTTTGGAGGCTGTGGTCTATTCCTGTCTCTACACCACTTGTTACTATTGCCCAGCATCTTGCTTTGGTCCAGGGAGTGCTGTTTGCTGTGCGCTGCAGCGCTTCTCCGTGTGTCGGTTCTGAGAGCGGCAGCAGTGATGCTGATAGGGTTGCGCATTATAAGCTGCTTGATAACCTTGTGAGCCCAACTCGTCCCTTAGTGTGTTACGAGGGGAAAACAAACAGCATGGAAAGCACCAAAATGCAGAGCACAGCTTACACAGAACGGCTTAATAAAGGAGCATGTTTCTCCACTTTGTCAGCTGGACTTGCTGGCTTCATTGACTTTAATGGAGGCATTCCAGCCTACGCCAGCTGAGAATACAGCCCACTAAACTATGCATTGCCACGGAAAATTCCTGTGAGTGGTACAGTTTATTTTCTCATTTGTTGGTTCTGCCATCTGGCACAGCCTTCTTACATCCTTCTCCATTCGCTATCCTCTGAAAACATCTTTTGTGTTGTCTACAGACATGTCACTTTTCCCTTGCCAAATATTAGCTTTACGACTGAACAACCCTGATTCCTTTTGAAATCACTTCATGTTACCTTTTTTCCCCTGACAACACCCTCAGGTGTCTCTTACGCAAGGTTGTATTGTGTTCCCAGGTGCAGCACGGGTCAAAACAATACAACTTCAGTTTTGCAAACATTCGTGCAGCCTCACAGCTTTAATGGATCCCAGTTACTATAAATAATAAAGGGAAACTAAATAATCCACTCCTTCCTGTGAGTCACATATAGGTTGGCTACATTTCTGAATCACCTCCTGAGAGAAGCAGCTTTGCCTTCATTACAAGACAGACACATCCTCCTGAGTTGGCACCACGGGGTCAGACTGTAGCTGGTGAAAAGTCATGAATGTCACATGTACCAGAATGAGATGTTTAAACTGAAAACTCTTCTGATTGATACAAAACACAGTCTCTCACAAAGGCCTGTACTCATCTACTGAGGGACAGAATTAGGAATTCTCCTATAAAGATTCCCACATTCAATTCCCTTTGACTGGATCACTACAGGAGCTGTTTCCTGAAGATCTACATGCAGAACTTCAGCAAATCTCCTGGGCTTGCTCTCTACCCTCAGTTCTCTCTAACTTCAGGGACATTTACAGTTGTCCATCCCTCTCAAGAGGGCTTGGACTTTGTACTTTTGGGCTTTGGACTTTCAGGTTGATAAATATGCTAGATTATAGCCTTCTGCCCCTTGGAGTGAATGGTAAACTGCTCCACAGGTGGCCCCACTGATGTCAGCAGGAGTACCTACGGAACTAATAGCCCCTTTGCAGTGATTGAGGGCACCAGCCTCCGATGAAAAATTACATCAGACTTAACTTTTTCCATTTTGAAGGGTAATAACTAGCTCTCTCTTCCACACTGGGGCTCTGTGGACTAAGGAAAAAGCTTTTCTAACTACATATAAACACCATCTCAAACAGTTAAGTGTAGAGTACTCACCCCACTGACACTACAACAGGATTTTTAACAGGACTGCAACAGCAAGCCTTGATGGCTTTGTTCTCATGGCTCCCAGGATCCTGCATGCAAGTCTGGAAGGACACTTAGGTCGGAAGGAAGATGCAGCCAGGACCTGGTTCTGAAGCCTTCAAGCACTGAGATAGAGGGAGCTTTCCTCAGAGATAAAGTATTTGCATGGGAAGAGATTGTCAGCTAATGATTTCAAGAGTGAGAGAAAGGTGATCTAAAAATCATAGAATCATAGAATGGTTAGAGTTGGAAGGGACCTTGAAGATCATCAAGCTCCAACCCCCCATGCCATGGGCAGGGACACCTCCCACTAAAGCAGATTGCTAAGAAAGATCCCTGATCTCTTCTGCCAAAGACCATTTATTGTTCATGGATCAAACCTTATATCCTGCCACCATGAAGGACTTGTGAACAAGGTAATTATTCCAGCTGAAAGAAGATAACTTCCTTGGCGTGGCTATACCATGTCCAACCTAGGTATAGCAGCTCTTCAGAAACAGGTAATTTACTGGGAATTTCAGTGAGTACTCCTTGTTATCCCCTCAGTGATCTTACCTACTTTTTGACTAACTCTTGGCCCTGGGAAGAAGAGGGCCACAACCACAGCTTCCTCTCCAGACACAGAGTGCCATGGTATGGAGTAGTGAAGAACAGGCAATTCTTAATGCCTCCTGCATCACTTATAACTGCAGTAACAGATTTACCTTTTCCTACAGATACTGCTGAGTGGATAGAAAACATATTAAGAAGCCCTATGTATCAAAAAGTGCTGCTGAGCTCTTCCTTCTTTGAGACATACCTGAGGAAATGCATCGCTCTGGTCGGTACCTATCAGCTGGTGGTTAGCAACAAGGAACAGTGGGAAGCAGATGCATGATGGTGAAGGTTTTCAGTGCTGCTCTGACCAGAAAGATAAGGCACAGCACAGGGAGTTACTTTGAACCTTCAGTTCTTGTGGGAGTGAGAAATGTTCAGCAGCTCTTGGGTGGTCCTCAGCATGTTTCAGTACCAGGGCTGTTTTTAGAATCCTATGCATGGGTTGAACCACTTAGAGTGAATAAACAGCAATTCAAAAAGAAATTGTGAATTGAACATGCAGGATAGCTGACCTCTAAGAGCAAACAAAAGAGAACTGTTGATCTTCAGACAAGTTGTTTCTCCTCTGGAGGGTGTCCTATGATTCAGTCTGTGTTTGAAAAATGATTAGAGAAAATGAGATATATTGCAAAAGATCACAAGCAGCAAGAACCAAACACAAGAGAAAACATTTAGAGGCAAAGGCAGGGGTGGCAGCTCTTCTCCATTTTGCTGGTCCTTCTTGGAAATACGCTGCTGGGAGATTAACTGAGGGAAGTACTAACAAGGGTGGGATGCAGAAAGAGGAGCTGTGACTGATTTCTTTGACTCCCTAATAACCGACTGGCAAGCTGGCGTAGTGGATCACTAAGTGCCATGAATCATTTGCAGACCAAGATCAAAGAGTAAAGAGGACATAGTTCACCCAGCTGGGCATTCATGCAGGGCTCTGTCTACCTGAAACCTTCAGAAAACCATTGTTTTTTCATTTCTCATCTCTAACCTCTCTTCACCTCTTTGCTCCTAGACCGAGCCATGTACTACTTAGTCCACCGTGTCTAGTTCTTACTTACCTCATGATGTTAAGCAAGGAGCAGAATTTCAGCTCCTTTCAAGTGCTTTTTAACAAGAAGAAATCAAACCTAAGAATTTCTATTATTTTTTGCTCTGTTCCTTCAAAGTGTTGAACCTTGTATTGTGTGAAATAGAAAAAAAAATATCACCATTTTGGGAAAAATAAGGATTGACTGGTCCTGTGCTTGATCCAATTTCATATTTTGTTTCTATGGAATTATTCAAGTGTATTATGCAGATCAGATCCCAATAGCCAGATATGGATATCCATAAATATAAATCAAATAAATCTGTACAGCAGGAGAAATTTGTCTTATCCAGATATCCAGAGCTGACAAAATATGTCTGAAACCTTGACTAAAATGAAAGTATGATGTATAGCAAACAGCTTGGAGAAAGAGTAGCAATCAATATATTGAAGACAAGAAATGGAAAACAGGGTTGTAAATTTAAGCATCCCTAATGCCACAATGCTTCTGAAGCAAGTTTGACAGGTCTCTGGTGCTTTTATGGATACAGCGAAGTCATGCCTGGCACTTTCAAAATCCCCACTGAAGCTGCAGTTCTGTCAGTGTCCAAGCTGACCTAGGTTGCTGTTCCTTCTTGCCTACCTGCCCCTCTGCCCCATGACACTGTGGGCTGGATTTTCCAGCGCTCCTGCACACTGGCAAAACGATACTTAATACTTCAGTGAGATGGTTTGGAGAGCTAAATTGGGAAGAAAATCCTTCCCCCCCCATCATGAAATGAATTGCTAGTTTCCCTCCCTTAACTGTCTCACTATACGATCAGAGAAATATCGGTGAAGAGAAGAATGGAGAGTGCACCTAAGGAACGGTGGAGGGCAACCCCACCTTAGCTCATACTGAACTGCTGTGGAATTGCAGCTCTAAGCACAGAACTCCACTCCACATCATGCATATGTGTGTACGTGGATGCTTAAAAAGACGTACACACTCACTGTACTGCAGTTGTGTATGTTTACTTTGATATATCATTCTTGAAACACTGGGTCCATTTGCTCCACGAGTTAATTGCGTGGAACCACCACACAATCTGGGAATAAAAAACACTGCTATCCATCACGGTTTTTCAGAAAAACTTCCTAGTAGGACTCAACTGTGCAGTGTTTCCTTTCTTGAGTCTGAAAATAGTCTGAAACAATACTGCTGAGAGAGGTAAGCTCTGCCCAAACTGCTTGTTTCCAATTCAGGCTTTGACTCAAAACCTTACCGACGCCATTATAAATGTCAACATTTTGATACATAATACATGAATACGTTTTAGCAGATGCAGATGAAGGGAACTGAAGCCAAGAAGCAGTTGAGGCTGGGTTTAGAACTGCTGGAAGGAGGAGGATGAAGAAAGGAGCGACGCCAAGAAGGAAGTAGAGCAGAAACAGAGAGAGGAAGATGGAAACAGAAGGAAGGGAACTCACTCCTACTCAGCTCTGCTGAATCAAGCCTTAGCAGAATGAAAGAATAATAAACAGTGCATTACCTTCCACAGCACAAGACGAGGCTTTGCCTCTGCTCATTCTATGAAGCTCCCTTTGAGACGAGCAGGAGTTGTGCTGTGGACAGAAGGTGATGTGCTCACCTATGTCTGTACCACAGCCCCATCCTCTGTAGGACCCAGGCACAGAGTTCGTTCTCCATCACAGGAGGAACAGGATACCCCCTCAGTCTGAGACAGCTTAACTAAAAGAGTCCATTATCCACCTATTTTAGATTAACAAGGATAACCCACTGCCTATACTCAATAGCTATGTCAATGCTACAAATTCCACTGAGCTTCTGAAAGGGTTTTGTCATAACTCAAGATTATGATCACTCTAGATTAAGTAGATATGGGGTGCTACCATTCATCACTCAGGCTGCACAGAAACTTATCCTTTTTTAGAACGTTCATCGCCATGCTGCAGACACACACACAATAGGGATGAACTGTCTGCAAAATAGTCCTTCCAATCTGTCGATGATAACTATATTTTTAGGGTCAAAAAAAAATATGCCAGAGAAAAGATGAGAAAAAATGCACAAGCAAAAGATAAACTTCAAATTTTGCACCTGGGGGACCAGGTTACCAGGAACTATGATCATTACCCATCGCACAGGATGAGATTTTCAGAAATCCCTTCTTATTTACTAAAGAGGAGCTTCTATGAATCTTCTCCTTTATTCATCTTCCTATGTTGTTTATGTGCTGAATATTCACACTTCTGCTCTTAGAAACACAGTTGACTGTCCAAAACTCTCTGCATTTAAAAGCTAACTGTATTAATGATGTTCACTATCCCCGTGCTTTTCATTCTCAAAATATAAGAGAACAACCACAATTCAATACTGAAAGCTAATTTCCCTAGGAAAACAAGGAATCTTCTCTATTGCAGATCCTTGCTACCTCCATTTTCAGAGAGTGGATTGGTTTGTCTGCTTTCGGTCTCAGAACTGCTTATCTAGCCTTCAGCAAATGCTATGCACAAGCCTAAGTCTGACAAACTTGATTTATGTTAAGAAATAATTTTTCTGTTGTCATAGAAACCACTGCAAGATGATCCGGGCATGAGTAAAAAGTAACAACAATAAGCGGGCTGCTGGTTTCACCAGTGAAAAGTCCCCTCCTTGTTGAGGTCCCACCAGTAACTCCCTTGCCTTCTAGGGTGAAAAGGGTAAAAAAGATGGTATCTGGTAGGATGGCTGAGAGGAAAAATTTGCCTTGCCTAGAGGGTGGCTTCAGTGTCATGAGGCAGGCGCATCTCCCAGTCCAGAAAGATAGCGTGCAGCCAGCACAGCTTCTCCTGCAAGGCTGCAGCATGGGCAGCAAAGCTATACAGGGAGCAAAACCGCATAAGGAATCCCCCAAAGCCTGCTATAGAGACCTCCATGCCACGGTGGAATAATTGGCTTCTCTTCTGCCAGGGCTTTGCTTCCCTCGGCAGGAAGGAATCACATCCGCATTCTGATGTTTGCACAGCTCTTGCCCCTGCGCTCTGCATAAACAATCTGCCTCAGGGAGAGGATGGAACCTTACCTGGACAGTAACAGATACTCCAGACCGAAAGAATCAATGAACACTGATCATCACGACGTGTTCATGCACAAGTGTCTTCGCCGACCCCAGCACTGCCTGCCCACAAGCTCCATTTCCTACGGCGTAGGCCATCACACCCTGCCCAATATAAGTGATCATTCGTTTTTTCTTGCCATTTATTTTTATCATCTCATTGTTATGCAACGAGAGCCCAGGAATGCGTACTGCGTACTCCAACACCTACACCCTATTCAATCTCCACCATCAGCCATTGACACTTTAGGGATGTTTATCCCCGAGATTTACAAGGGCAATGAACATTGCTAGTACTTGCCACTACAGCTGTCAGACTGACTTGATGTGCTTTCCCAAGGGAAATCTGTTTCTGCCTCTGCTGCTGTTTGTTCACCTTACAACAGGCTTTCAGCTAAAGGGTTGTTGCTGTGGATCCGTAGCCTCGGAAAAAGGCAAAAGGACAAAAGGGTTACTGAAAAAAAAAAAACAACAAAAAACCAGGAAACTTGCAATTTTTTGTGTAGCCTTGGAGTTCCTCTAAGCAATGAGTGGAAAAGCCAGAGGATCCTGGTCTGGAATGTTCCTCTGCTGCAATTAATACTGGAAACAGTCCGAAAAGAGGAGGATATGGATAGATTACGGCTTCTTTTTGCTTCTAATGCTGATTATTTGCAATATGTCAATAATTAGAAGACAGGTTAGTGAACAAATATTGCCCATTTTTCTGCTGGTGCGCTGTCCAGGCATCTTTATTTCCACCCTGTTATTTAGAATTTGAAAATATTTGCCAGACAACCTCTCCAAAGTCCTTTCTGATCTGAAGCTTACTGACATTAATTTTGGAAGTGTAAGAAACAGAGGCAGGTCTGGCATTGCCTCTGATTCCTGATAAGGTGAACACAGCTTTTAGTGCTGGGTGTGCCATGGATTGTGGAAAGTGAATTCCGAACTGATATTTTCCAATATTCTCTGTAAAATACATTCTCATCGGCTTTCCATGCAGCTTTGGCCTTGTTAATAGAGAAAAAAATGCAGAATGCAAGGGACAGGAAGGCACCTGAAAGAACTTGACCTAGTCCTAACCCGAAAGTGGCTATTAGTGGACATTTTTGACAGTGCTCATTGGCTTCTAGTTACAAGAATCTGAATAGAAAGCTTGGTTATTTGCTTCTTTTCTCCAGATCCACAAAGGTGCATGGAGGCTGGATAATGGAAACCGAACTTAATTACTGTCATGATGATCGTCACTAGTTGCAAGAAAGTGCCTTTCTGCCACTTCTTCCCCATGTGCACATGTACGTGTCTCTTTTTATGTTCACTGCCTGTCCACAGCTTGTCTTACACACGCATCTCGTTACGTCTCATTAGCACATTTCATTCCCATGCTCTTTATAGTGCAAAACAAGGTGTGTATTTGGTTATGAAAATGCTGGAGGGGGTGAGGGCGTTTTTGCATGGGAGATGCTGTATTACCATGTCAATCACCGCTCCTTCTCTTTCTCAGTCCTCGCAGATTAATCCTGGATGAGCCTCAACTGGGATGCTTCTAGCACTGGGGTAGCTGAGATTTAGATGGCAAATCTTCAGCCTGGGTCCACTGGCATGTGATTCACACACTGTTATCAAACTTGCACTGAAGGGCCTGAAGCTTTCCTTCCACCATGCTGAAAATCTGGTTTAGAGCTAAGCATAACTTATGGGGGGGTGCTGGGGGAAGATTGTCCTTCCCAGTTGAACTCTTTAATTCTGGGCCTACTTATAGCACCACCACCCCCACCACCCCTCCCTTTCTTTTTTTCCTTACAGAAGAGATGTTGTCTATTAATCAGCCTAGCTACTGAAAAAGGGAAGGGAGACCATAGGCTGCTTCTCCAGCATTACAATACCCACTGATGCTGGCTGGACATGCCGTTTCTACATGTCAGCCAGGCTCCTGCTGCAGTTTGTTCCCCCGTGAGCTGATTACTGAAGAACTTTCTGCTGTTGCAGCCTGTTGCTGAGAAACTTCTCACTTTCTCTTTTGAGGTGAGCTGTGAGTTTTGACCTACATTCAGTAGGAGATACCACTAAACATTGGGACCTCGGAGGGACCAGGGTCTCTTGGAGGAAGCTTTCTTTTCTTAGAGGTAGTGGGGCGTGCAGAGGGACTACGGTGGGAAATATCTAGGTGCCATCCTCATGAGAGAGAAGCAAGAATGGGTGGAAGCAGAAGAGCTGCAAAAGGAACACGGTAGCATATCTGCTCAGAAACAGTAAAAAGAATCCCGTTCAACTGGAATAGTGATGGGTACTGAGCAATGGTGATTGCTGTGGCCTGAGGTGTTGGCATCATGGTTTCAACTGCGTAACCTACACTCCCCAAAAGGCAGTGATCCCTGAAAACAAGCACTTACATCACCTACACGCTCAAATAGCCCTGCCTTGACTGCTGCATCCTGGGGCAATTGCAGATCCAGCACATTCATCAGCTGCTGGTAGAGGCTCTAATAAGGAGAGGTGGAACAGGAGAATGGCTGCAGCATTAGGAGAAGACTCAGAGTGGCAGGCATGTCTGGAGGAGAGAATGGGTGTTGTCTTATCCGGGGTATGAATATAAACTATGCTGCTGTCNCAGTGACTTAAAGACAGAAAGAGATAAGAGTATGCCCTCCTTTATATTCTAGAGCATCACCCTTCTCCCTGCTGTTTGGCAACTGGCCCATTTCCAAGCAGACACTTTCAGATGCAGATTTCTCCCTCAAAAGGTATGGCAGGGCTCTTTGTCTTCATCTTCCCCTACCTTCATTAGCAGCTCTGCTGCTGGGGGCCTTGTGCAGATATCAGAGAGAACAGGGCTGGGTAAGAAGAAGCAGAGAAAAGGCTCCCTGAATACTCATTCATTACCATACAAATGGAGGAACACCCCAGTTATGCAGAGGGCGGTATCTTGATAAAGCATGCATAAATACCGCACAAAACAATGATTACACACAGCTCATGTGCCAGTTAAAATTCATCCTGGACAGGCTGGATAACACATATCCATATGCGCTAAATTGGATTCACTTAGGATCTGCAAATGGTTTAGAGGTGTCTCCTAAGATAGGGTCACTGCCTGGGGTGTGGTGGACATATCTGTGCAGTTACATATCAGCAAGCCCTGACAAGAAGACAGACAGGCAAGTTGAAATGATCCCCCATTTGTCTGTGTCCATGTGGCTCAAATGTCAGCCAGCCATCCCTGAGGATTCACTCGGAGTCCTAGCTGGAAGCTACATCCAACTCTCTGGTGTGTCCACAAATACGGACCAGCTCACCTCAGCATTTCCCAGCACTGTGCTGGGCTGGGTTGTAACCCAAAATCGCTGTGCTGTTGACACACTGGCAACCTGGGGGGGTACATTTTGTAAGGAAAACCAGTTCTAGTCATGGCCCATGGTCCACTGGAAGTGAATGACAGAGCAGCTTGACTTAGTATAACGCTGAGGGCTGTGGGATATTCACAGCAGCTCCAAAACCAAACACAAATGACAACTGAAGTGCTTCTACAGTTCCTCCACCTCTGTTTGCCCATCCTCCTCTCTCCCAGGAAGTGGACTGAGGATGGAGGTGGGTGATGGCACTTAAATGCAGCCCTGCTCTGGCTGGGTCTGCCGCTCGCTTGAGCTAAACCTGCAGCGGAGACAGATCCTAAGGGGCTAAACCTGAAAGATTTGGCACAGGAAAACTTGGTTCATCAATTGCAACTTCTTTCTTGCCACTGTGGAAATGTTTTCTGGAAGCATTATAGAATGTCTACCTACACAAATAGCCATACAACGTGCTGGATGTGCAACCATATAAGTATACCTTCCAAAATGATGTAGCCCTCTAAAGACTGGGACAGGCAGGTAACAGATACTTTGATGACAAGTACACTGGAAGGACTTCAAAAGCACTGTCTGCTGTGGAGAAGAAGATAAACTAATCACTCTTTCTAGATCTTCTATGATTTGTGGGGAAAAAAAACAATCAAAGAAAAAATTCCACAGAACCCCACAACTGCAAAACTCCACATTTCTCTGAAAATCAGCACAAGGCAATATTGTCTGTAAAAATCTGCTTTCTGTCCTTTCAGGTTCTCACTTTTCAGTCATATCAATTTGCTGGTGTGTGAAATACATCTAAGCCTCCCAATTACAACTATTGCTTTCAGACCTTTATTAACCAGTAGAACTGGGAGACTAGCATATGCCAGATCTGGAAGGGGAGGATAGGGAAAAGATCTTATGAGGTCTGTGAGAACCAAAATTTGGAATATAATTCAGAATTTCTTGCAAATGTTGACCAATTGACCTGCCCATTGCACATATGCCAGGCTGCAGCCTCATTAAGAGATTCCAGATTAATCACATGCCTCTTAGAAAGGCATCTTAGCGAGCTTTTTCTGCAAAGACTATTGATGTGGTTCCAGTTATGTGGGACTCCAGTAAACATAATGGCAGGATTTTTAGCATGTGTGTTAAAGAAAGAGGTGAAGAGGTATGTCAGGGTAGTTTAACCTCAATTTTAGCATCAGTCTGGCTAAATCTGCTTCTGAATCAATCTAGTTCTGCTACCTCTGTGGTCAAACCACACACAGAAAGGCCTTAAGAACTGAAATGACAAAACCCCAAGGACCAGCAGTTTGTAATGAAAACAACAGGGCTGATAATTAAACTTCTACCAATGGTCCAAGCTGGCAGTCAGTTCAGTTAACAAACAGTAATGGAGAGAGACAATCCAAATTCTTTACTGTCTGCCTGTGGGACTGATCAGCCTTGACAATATTTCACCCTACCTCTCTAAAACGGGGTAAAAGGCTCTATTCAGGCAAGAGGCAAAGCTGGTTCCATCTGGCATACTCCTCCTTTCTCATGAGTTTTCCCCTAGGGATTATTAAGGAGCTGTTTTATATAAACCCACCCCACCCCATTTGCCCGTGGATTCCCAGCTCATTCCTGCCTCATTACTTCAGTTTTGATGCCCTCAAGACACATTAATAAGAATTCATTTCTTACCTGAGAAAGCCCTAATATGCAACCACACAGTGATGTTAACGAAAAACAATGGGTGCACTAGCATCTGATTCCTGGCAGTTTGTGATTAATTGTGACAGCAGCAATAACAGCAAACACATTTATTTTCTCAGCTGCTGATTGACTAAATCTTAATCTATTATATTCCAGTATAGGTCATATCTATAAATCCCCAGGTGAACTCAGAACAACAATCTCTCCATGATAAAGTATTCCTGTGACACATTTTAAAGATGTATCCTGCTCTATGTGAACTTACAGGGATTTTTTCAGAAGTTTTTATTGCATGTTCTGTGTTTCCTGGCTCTGCTAAGCAGGGCAGCATTAGTGGCAGGGGGTTTTTTGTGGCTGGCATTTGCACAACTTGGATACCATGTCTTCTGTAAGAGTTCTGTACTTCCAAAGCTCTTCTTGTCATAGGGATCTAGTATAAAATGTATTGACCTCCTGTGCTTATCAAGGGCCTTTTACTTACTGTTTGAGCTTCCTGTAATTTGTAATGCGTTATATGCTGACAAAATGATGAAGAGGTAGAGAGTAGAAAGGGAGGAATTGAATCAACAAGAGACAAAGTGACTTATAAGTTGCCCAAGAAATCAAGCCAGAGAGATGCCAAAAAAGGACGAGTCCCCTTATAACCTATGCTGCTGCTCTCCAAGCACTGCACCCTCTTCCCAGTTTCTGCCACCGGGAAAGAATTTTTCATGTGAATAATTTTGCATTGTTTTTAATAATTTTTAGCATCCTTATTCAGCTTCCCTTTTATCTCTTCCCTTTGCAAAACATCCGTCATAAAAAATGGAAGTGCATTAAGACTTCTTCAGCCTCCATTGCAAGTAGGGACCTGAATCACAGACCTGGCTTGAGTGCTATCAGTACAGGCACATCACAGCCAGGGCCTTACAGCTGACCAAAAATGCATTGTAATTGTCATGGACAGAGCAAACTGTCAGATGATCAGCTATAATTTTAACTGAAGTACGAAGACCGAAATTATTCTGGAAAGAACCATTTGCAAAATGAAAAAAAAATGGTTCAGGTTTACTTGAAGATAAAGGCAAGGAGAACTACTAAAAATATGTATTTGTGCATTTTCTAAAGCATCATTTTCTTCCACGATCACTGTCTAAAACCCCGCACTCCATAACTGTTGCCATGCATTTACATTTTTCTTTGTCACTGAGGACAGCCAGCTTGAGTATGGAGCTCTTCAGCACCAAACCCTGAAGTATCAGGATGTTTGCTCAGATGCAGCAGGGGATTAAAGCAGGGGAGGGGGACCCAGGGCCACGCAGCAGTTTCCGAACTGACATTCTTCCCAACTGACAATCCTTTTTGCTTTACTCTAAGACATCAAGCTGTCTATATCCCCCATCAGCTCCAGGCAAGGATTGCCAGCCTCTGAGACAAGAGCAGCATGATTGGACTAGATGATCTTTCAAGGTCCCTTCCAATCCCTGATATTCTGTGATTCTGTGATCAGGCAAGATTAGTAGTTGTGTCAGCCCCTCCAGCCTATTCTGCTGCTGCACGGATCTGTACGCTGCCAAAACCCTCTCAGTCCCGTCTCACGGGCAGCAATTGTTTGCAAAATCAGTCTGCTGCTTTACAAAAGTTACCCCTTCGCTCCAGCTTGGGGATTTATCGAAGTCCTGAGCCACTGAGTCTCTACAAGGTCCCAGAGAGGCTCCCTGATTTGGGTTAGGATCTGACAAGCAGCCCTGACCCACGCTGACTGTATGAACAGGAGTGTCCCCTTCAAGGAACTGCACTTCCAAACACGAGGCAAAAGATCAGGAGGGGAACTTCATTATTAGGTGCAGAACACTAAATTATTACCACTCAACCTAACTCACTGCTCCTCAAAACATATCTGAAAACTCATTAAAATACATTGTTTGGCACAAAGCAAGTGAGTTAGTTGGGGTTATATCTGTTATTGCCTAGTACTGCACTGAAAAAAACATTGTTTGTAATGCGCTCTGCTATGTTCCTAAAGGCTTGGGAACTCACGTCAGCTGAACACACCGCGTGTTCAATCACTGCACCAAGTATGCTCTGCAAACCAATCACCGCCACAACGACAGTGGCATCTTGAGTGATTTGCTGTGATCAGACTGCATGCCCTTTGGGTCCATTTCAAACCTAAGAGGAAAGCGAGGACAAGAACATCATATGATGACACCAATGTTGAGGTGATTGAATTCAAGATTATTACTACACATGTGGAATTTTTTTTCCATGTTTTTAAGTTTCATCAGGGAGTTTTCCTAAGTTCTTGCATCCTTTTCTTGGCATTTCTTTCAGTCTTTCATTTTATTTCCTTTGTCCCCTTCCTCTCCTTTTCCTCTTTCCTTTTCCCATTCTTTTCCTTCTCATTTGCTTTTCCTCATTTTTCTACTCCACTCTAGCCTATTCTAAGTTTGGGATTGTTACTATTCTATTACTTTCTATTTCAAGAAAATTCTACACGTGATACACTTTTGCATGCTTTTGCTCCTAATAATAATTATGGGCCAAATTTTTCACCCTGTAAATCTGGGTGGATAAATTTGCTGTAATTCCAGTGATATTAATGGAATTTAAACTGACATCAGACTCTGACCCTACATTTTAATGATTGATTTGCATGGTCTCAGCTGTGAGACAATTTGTCTTAAGCCCCCATTAAATCAGAAAATGAGGGTTTCTGACTGGGTATGCCAATCATTCTAGCTTATCTAGTGAGAGATGCCACATGCTTTCTCCTGCTCTAGCCTTATTTTTTGACAGCTACTTATGCTACTCGTTGTCTAATTGGGCCTGCCAATCCTCCCTGTACGTCCCAATCTGTCCAGCCCAGACACAAGAGTCTGAAACGTTTTTTAAAATCTGCATACGGCTGTTGATTACAAGAGACGGGGGGCGGAGAGGGGGGAGGAAATACAGCCTAGTTGTGACAACATGCTTATTTCTATAGCATTATTGTTCAGAAAAAGAAAGAACTGCAAGTATTAAAAGAAGAAATTATATTTGAGTACCTTGGGCTTCCTGGCTACAAGGGAAGGAAGGGTACTACAGACAGTGCGAAAGCCAAATTTCCTTCTGAAGGTTTCACAAAGGCAGTAGGGGCTAAATCCTCTCATTTTTTTGCTAGATGTGCTGCGAAAGAGGAGGTAAGACCTCTTCCCAGGTACTGCCAAACGGTGGGAGATTCAGCATGCCAACGTGCTCTGATGCACAGCATTGGGTTTCTGGAGGAAGAGGATGTCCTCACACATAGCAATGGCTGGTAGGTTAGGACCTGCTTTGCCTCCATGCAGAGAAACAAGAAGTCCCTTGTGCTGGGTCCCGCTGTGAAATCCTGCTTGCCAACATCAGGATTCCCTCCACGGAGGAGACATCTGCCAACCTCTGCTTAGCCTTATGGTTGAGAACTGCCAAACAGCGCGCCAGCATTTGGCCTATAGTTTCTCAGTGGGGTTGGCAGAGCTCTGGCATCCGCTGGGACCTCATCCAAAGCCCATGGGATCCAATGGGACAAAAAAAAAACTCCATTGATCTCGGTGGCTTTGGATCTGTCCTTTTGCTCGTCTCCTTTGATGATTTATACAACACTGATGTGCATATCTCACTTCTGAAGCACAGGGAGCACATGGTTTTAATCTCACCATTTCCCTGGTGACAGGGAAGGAAGTGTGCTGGCAGCTAAGACACTGAAAAACACTCATTATTCTGTACATTATTATTACTTTTTACTTCCCTATGGAAGGTAGAAATTACAATGAAAAAAATCACAACTGTTTTGTTTTACAGTCTTTGCCTGCCCTTAAAGGCACAGTAAAATATTACAAAGTGCAAATTTCTGTGTGTGTGTGTAAAAATGGTGAGAATGTTTTCATCAAAACGGGAGGCAAGAGAACATTAACAACTAAAAGTCACTGCTAAACAAATGACCCCTTTCCCTAGGAAAGCCTTAGCGAGGGAATCTTTCTGATTTACCAGGGAATTCTCTTCTCAGATTGGAAAATGAGAATATATCATCCTGTTAGAGTCTTTGTAAAATCAAGATTACTGGCCCATTGGTAGCAATGCTCTACTAGTTCAGCTGCTCCACACCAAGTCCTGCAGTAATGGTGGCCACAAACCAAACTTAAACAAGTCACACCTCAGGATTCCTCATGCCCTGAAGAGTTTTTCAGGGCAGACAGTGGTTGCTAAGTGGCTGGCTGTCAGACCTAGTGCCCCATGCAGTGCTCCAGGAGGTGCCCCCATGGCACTCAAGATCATTGAGCCATCAGAGAGAGGGTTCATCCTGCCCATCAGAGAGATACACAAACCACCAGTCACTTTCATAAAGCAGGAGGGAAGCTTTGCCATATTTTCAGACTTTTCATTCCAGTCCAATACCTTTTTCTTTGTCTCCTCACTGGCTAGTGCAATTTTTTCAGCACTAGATGTCAGTGTGGACTTGTGATACCAGATTGCTCTGTATTTTTCCTTTAACAAGAGAGGAAGAATTGCCATCCAGAATGAATCCAGGTCTCTCCAGCCTCGAGACGTGCTTCCTACAAAACAGGTCTTCTTGTTACTCTTTGAACTCCATGTGGAAAGTGCCCAACTCCACTCTGTCCCTGATTGGGATTAATACGGCTGTAAAAGGGCCCTTTTCCATTTTGAGATCATATTACATCTGAGTTAATGAGACTCCAGAGGAAAAGCTTTGTTTAGCAAATTATAAAGAATAAGAAATGGTTCTGAATTATGTTGGCAAGTTGTGACCCTGCTAAGGTAGCGTTGCACAGGTGCTCCACAGGGATGGCTAATGCTGTCACTAAAAGCACTCATCTCAACAAGAGCCTACTGGCAAGACTTGACTCTTCGCATTCCCACTATCCAGAAAGAAATTGCATCATCTAGAAATGTTTTGCTACACTAGACTGTTACAAGGACTGGTCTAACTTAAACCTGATTTATGGTTTGCCAGACATTTTCTGAATACTGAACCGAAACCAGCTTGGGGCAGAGCAAGCCGCCAGGAAGCGTATGCTGGCTTTCTGAAGCAGTTTCTATCACTCTTTGTTAAACATTTCTACAAGAAATTTAAGTCTACATGGTGAGTGGTCCCTCTGCTCTTATGGGAGGTCTGATGAAGAGGCACGAAGCACCTTCAATCCCCTCATTTTGCAAGCAGCCATCTAGAACAAGATGCTCCTCCTGCTCCTGGAGAAGTACAAACTGGGGAAGGGCAGAGCAGGGAGAGGAGGAAGCGGGTTCACAATTCTGATTTCTCATCTTTTACTTTCATGGGTTCCAGCTTCTGTCAAGCGGATCTGAGCCAACACAACAGATGGAGCTTTTTACACCACCCTCGTGCTTGGTTTACACCAGGCGTGATGCGGAGAAGCCAAGGCAGAAAACGCTTCTGGCAGAGCACGCGAAGCAGAGCTCTCTGACATTCCTCCCATCTCAGTACAGTGGTGGCTGCCATCTAGGCCTTCAAAAAAATCCAGTCACGTGCTTTTGTGTTCTTCACCATTAGTTAATAAAATTTTACCCGGATATACACGCTAGTACACCTTGCTGTCATTGTACTTTAAGGTTGTTACCGTCCCTTTGACTTCTGTTGCACAGTCACTGCGACACACGGGTGACTGTCCAAGCAGCCGTGCCTAAAAGCCCTATGAGTAACTACGTGCTGTGTTTTTTCTTATTATTAGGCTTAGCAGCAGCAGACTGTAAGGAGGAGGCTATAGAACACTAAAAGAATAGTGCTTAAAATTATACATTGAAAATAGTAGCAAAATACTGTGCAGAAATAAGAACGAAGGTATTTTTTCTCCTTGATTCTGAGAAGCTAAGGTAGTATTTGGCAGATAATACAGAACCTGAGACAATACAAATTGCACTTGGAAAATCTAATGTCACATGGCTCTGCCACCTGCTATCATTCTGACATGTTTCACTCTGTTATTGTTTCTGTAATACTGTTTTCCATTTACTCACCTAGCATTTAAACAATTAGTCCTGCTAATGAAAGATGTACGCTGTGAAAGAGCTCGTCTGCAATCAGCTCCTGAAGACTGATTTACCAGCATAATATTCACTGTGTCAAGACTTGAAGTGCCTTCTTTATTAACTATCATGAATTGTTCAGATAAGGCTCTCTCTAAGAGAGCTGCCTCTCTAGGTGCAGAAGGGCTTTGAGGTCTCACACGCCACATTGCAAGGCAAAAGAGTGTAATTCAGGAGTACACTTTGAAAGGAGGACTATCATTATTTCCTTCTGCGGAATTAAAAGGAGATGAGGTGATCAATAATCCTCCCCCAACTCCTGTATCCACATTCAGCTAGCACTGCTGGGTGCTGATACACCAGATCTGAAAACAAGAGAGAGTAAACATACTTCCCATCTGTTAGTTTGTCCTCCACCCCCTCTTCTTAGGAATTACAGAACTGGAAAAATTAGCTGGATGGGACCTTTATGTGTCAATTCATCTACCCCTGGACTCCCATATCCACAGATCGGTGTATCACGCCTTGCCCAGATAAACACGTATTGATGCCACTTCATTTATGACTTGGTGCAAATCTAGTGTAGATATGGGCATAGGCTAAGACACTTTTTCTTTTCTGTTATTCCTTGAGCACATAACAAAAATGCTCTGCATATAAGAAAAAAGCTCAGGAGCTTCTAAAGATATTGGCAGGGGGCTATAGATGCATGAAAGGTCAGGAAGGTATGCAATGGGATAAATCATGTCAAGCTGATAGCAAAAAAACCCACAAACAGGTTAAATTAGCAGTTTCTTAGAGAATCAGTAACCATGCTGGCCTGATTAAGCACTAAACCAGCAAATGCATATAAATGGCATTTGGTATCACATGTGGTTACCTATGAAGGCACTCACTGGCTATGATAATACAACTGTGAACGTAGAATAGCTTAGAAATTATTACGGTGAATACTCTGTCCTACTCAAATTGTTAGGCTAATGTATATTCCTTGTAGTACTACTTCAAACATGTCACTTCTGCAAGTAAGTTATTTCCAAGTATTTGCTCCTGAACTAACTGGTGAAGCAGTACGTCCAGTCAAAACGTCGCTTTATTTTTAAGACTACGTTATCTTTTCTTTTTCTCTGCAGGTAACTCCAGTGTACAAAATACAGCAGATTATTTACAGTGCAACAGAAACTTCAGAAAAGCATACATTTCAACCAAAAGATAGTTTTAAACAGAAATTCTATAAAGCAAGGATAAACTTCCTTATCCTTGTAAGCATCACCACACATTTCCAGAGTAATTTTAGGACCCAAACCGCAAGCTTTCTGAGGTTTTTTTATTCCATGAAGACTGATCACAACATGTTGTAGGACTGTTTGCCATGCATCAGTTTAAGCATATGCATAAATCTTCATAAGATTAAAGTTAATATGTACAAGGAGTTATTCAATGAAAAAAAAAAAAAAAATCTAAGATACTGGGTAACAGGGTCTTCTACATTTCTCAAAATATCATTTACCAGCTGGAGATACACTGATTCCAAAATACACCAAATATTTTTAGGCAAAAATATGCCTACAGTAGGTTTATGTACAATTCATAGTCATACTGTCAGGGATAATATGGGCCCTATTTTCCTTAGCTCACTCTAGCTGCAGACGTAAGGCACGGGTATTTTACACACCTTATTTTAGAGGGATAAACCGGCTCTGGTTTGCTTTCTCTATGAGCAACTGAACTCTCCAGAAGTGCCTGTTTTCAGTACCTGTGAAGACATGGTGTGCAGTGCTATTTATTTTAAACAGCTGAAATATACAGTAATGTCAAAACTGATCTTTCAACCACAGTGTGCTCCTCTAGTTTGGTGTCTGATTAGAAGATCTAGCTGCCCAAACCCTATTAGGGGCCTACAAATTTACTATAAAATTAACCTGTGTGTTAGGACCGTGGGCCACTGTTTTTTAAACCTCTCTTCTTCAGAAATTAGTGCCCAATCAGTTCTGAACATCATGTGTTGGCTTTATTAGTTCAGGGTCTGATGCTTTCGTCAGAAACAAAACCTCGCTTGAAACCTGGTTTCAGCAGCCCTGTCAAAGCCACCAAAGAAGGGGGTAGGAGGGGAAGAGAGGACGGTATGTCTGCATAGCTCACTGCTGAGCAAAATTCAGACCCCTGCTCCATTCACCAGCACACGTTTTCCAAGATGTGCAACATTATGAATTTATAGCTAATTTGGCATGCTTAGGGCACACCTGCCACCTGGTATTTTCAAGGAAACCGGTCAAGAAACAAATTCATTATTTTCACTTGCTGATAGACAAGGGAGTGTAACCAGAACTGGAGGTATGCAGCTTATAACAAAGAACACTAAGTATATTTGCCTGTCTAGACCAGTTTTTTTCCACTACCCCGGACAAGGAACAAGAAGGTTAGTTCCTATTTCATGCTTATTTAATAATGAATAAGATTCCCTAGATATGTTTCTACAGGAATAATAACAGCATTCACCCATATAGGCCTGTAGAAGTTAATTTTTATATAATTATCTGCTTTCCATCGAGTCCTTGAGATTAGTGGAAATACGGTCAGCAGCAAGATGTTCCCCTTTCTTTCTGTCCTGTTTCCTCTTGTCACTGGTTATTTTCCACGCTGGGTAGGAAACTGAAATTTTTATGCAAACTACTCTGGAGTATATTAATGAACAAATGGGTGGAGGTTACAGTGCCAGGTACTTGCCTCTGCAAGACTTCATGGCTAGTAAACAGTCATTTGTCAGACAAAATTTTAGCTTGAAAACCTAATGGTACTGCTGGCTACGTAAAGCAAATTTCCATATGTAGAAAACTTTCTATTCAACCATTTTAAAGAGGGACTGGAAGGGATGAAGAAAAAAGCTGGCAGAGAAGCCTGTTACGTTGCTTTTCTGAAGACATAGGTGTTCTTTGAGGTGTTTAAACTCACACTTGATGGTGAGAGAGCTGCAAATACACGCCCTGCATGCCAAACAAAAACTGAAGCCCCGAAGAAAGAAAATCCCATTGCAGCGTGGGAGCAGCCACGCTCTCTGAGAAAGGGAAAACAGGTTGCCCTGTTGTTGTGACTTATTTTCTATGGAATAATCTATTCTGTTAAATGTATTTTTCTGATTGTAAGACTAAATAACTGTTCTAATACCTTGTGGGCTTTTTTTTCCCCTATAGACTTTATTATTTAATCCTAAATTGAATGAAGAGTTATTGACAGGCAAATATAATCTGTATTTAATACCTGCTCAACCCTGAGATCCTCTGTAAAGAAATTACAGGTTACTGTGGTACACCGTAGCAACATACTAATTTCAAAATACTGTTTGTTCTCGCAGCTGACCAGCTCCACTTGTACTCAGTAGTGGAAGTTTTAAAAACTCCATAAAACCCTGAGCATGCTGCCCTCTAAACCTGCTCCGATAGGGCTGAACATGCCACAGGCATTCTGTGAGAGGCAGAAATTATGAGTCATGTCTGCAACATCCTTTGCCCATGTGGATTCTTGGAATCTAGCAAGATACAAATTCCTAGAGTAGCCTTCCGTTCTGTGGGAACATTAATAGGATCTCTATCTTCTACACAACTGCTTATTTTCTATACTGTTACCGTCTCTGAGAGATTTGGGTGAAGCTGGCCAAGGGTTTCAGAAGTAACCAGTGGTAGACAGCATATTCACATTGATTTTCTCTCTGTAGGAAACTGAATTAGAAAGTTCTTGTGCTTGATGTACCTTGGGGTATCTTGCTACCAGAGACCTCAGTTCATCATTCACAAGTGGGGATGGCATAGCTTGGGACGGCAGATTATCGAGCCCAGCTGTCTGCCTGGCACCCAGCACACAAAAGACCAAGCTGTTCATGAGACAGCTGTGGAATCACTGCCTCTTACTGAAACCAGAAATGCTTTACAGCAGCATCCTCTGAACGGGGCTCACGTTATTCACAGAGTGGCTCAGCTACCCAGGAAAGGCGCGTTGGAAGAAAGAGGGCTAGTAACCTTCTCTGCCACCCCAAACTATGGTGCCTCGTCTTCCAAACTGAACCATGAGCTTGCCCTGATGCAAGAAAGTGACTGCATGCAGTTGTACTGTAGTTGGCCAAAGAGCGGGGAACGGGAGGCCTTTGCACCTATTCCCATGGGAGGATAAGTATTTAAGATACCATACACGGAATGTACATGTCACATAACAGAAGTAATAGTGCATATGCAATAATTACATATACATGTAATGCATATAGTGCAAATGTTACATAACACTTCATCTATTAATTAAGGTTTTGATCTGTTTTATCCTATCACTTCCATCGCTTGGCTACTCTGTGACTATGGCACAGGCATGCAATTGGAGTCTTTACCTAGACTGTGCGATGGAAAGTCCCAAGATGTTGTAACAGCACTGCTTCGTGGTGACAGCCCTTATCTTAGAGCAAATGGTAATTCGTAAAGACAGTCTCCTTTGGATGACTGACGGCAGGAATGGTGTTCGTATAAATACAATGCACATGACATTCTATACCACATGCTTAAAGAACAAAATAATTTTATGTCTCTGATCGTTTTGTCATAAGCAAACCGAGGCTGTTAACCACACTGGTGTAATTCACAGGGCCAAAATTTTCAGCTGTTAGTCAATCCTCCCGCAAAGCTCTCATCAACAGTACCGGGAGTTTTTCTCAGAGCCAGACCCTGTGGTCTACGGGATTTTCCTACAGACCTGTGACCGAAAGGGCTGAGATGTTCGTCCTTCCTGCCTAGCTTCTCCCCCACATATGCCAGAGAACCGGGACTCTCAACAGACCGCCCGCCTAGGGAAGTCCCCTACCCGAGAAAGTTCCCGACAGGGAGTGAGCAGCCCTGGCACCATCCACCCCGCCGAACGCAGGCTGGTGGAGCGCCGGGCCGGGCCGGGCCTTTCGCCCCTCAGCCCGAAGGCCGCCCGGCGGAGCCTGGCATCCGGGCGCTTTGTTGAAGCTGCGGCGGCANACAGCCACCACAGCTCGCCTCGTGCCGGCGGCGGTTTGGCTTTTAACTCCTTCCCCGCCGGGGCAGCCGCTCGCCCGCCAGGGGCAGGTTTCTCGCCCCGCTACGGAGATTCCTCCCCTCCCGCGGGCTGCGAGGCCGGTAGCCCCGGAGGCGGCCTCGCCCGCCCACCGCTGCTTGCACCTTGCGTGAGGATAGAGGGGAGGAG
>VZTM01033723.1:0-20911 GCA_013400555.1 Jacana jacana | reverse complement strand
GGGGCGGCGGCGGCGGCTCCTCCGGCGGGCCCAGGCTTGTGATCGGCTCGCTGCCCGCGCACCTCTCGCCGCACCTGTTCGGAGGTAAGGGCCAGCGCGGCGGGAGGGGTTACCCGCCTCTCCCGCTGCTGCGGGGCTGGGGGGTCTGGAGGGAAGCGGGGTGAGTGTGTTCCATCCCCGGCTGCTGGCCCCGAGGTGGGACGGGTAATGATTCATCACTTTGGGGAGAACGGCGGCTCCTCCAGGCTTGCACCCGCCGGGGTTGGGGGGGGGAAGCACGGTTAGGAGAGAGGGGGGTTCAGGCCAGCCGTCTCCTATTGTTTGTAACCAGAGCTGTGAAAGGGGGAGGTTAAAAATGAAACGAAGCCCACGGCTGTGCGGTCGGGACGGCGGAGAGGAAGCGGAGCCTCTCCGGCCGGCGACTTTAGACTCTAATAGCTGTAATCAGTGCCTGTGTAAATACTCTTGCCTACTACTTACATAATTAGAATTTAATTGGATCATGTGTCTCCGCCGTTTATTCTAAAATCGGACCAAACCCCCCTTTAAGGTACTGATAAATACGTGGCTGATGCTTGTTCCTCCTTCTAAGTTCTCGGTTCTGAAAGCCTATTAAGAAAAACAGAAGTAAAAGTAAGCTTCTTTGTTTATTTTCCCCCCAAGAGATGAGTAGAGCCGGATAGCTGTCCCTGCCGCTCAAGTACAGGCTTGCAGCACCGGTACCGTGTAATCTTGAGGATGGCCACATGTGCTCTTGAGGCAGGAGAAACACTCGGCTGGACTCTGAATTAACCAAGAAGCTGAGGCCCTTTAAGAGGCATTTTAAACGTGGAGCAAGTTGTCATAGTTTTTTATCTCTGCTGTGATATTGAGATGAATAGGGCTGGTATAGGACTTGCGGTTTACTGCCTGTGTTCTTTACCTTGAAGTTACAAATCTGCCTGTAAGTTGACAACTGCTTTCAGAGTTGCTGACTACTTTCAGTACTGCTTATTCTAAAGGTCATTGTTTGTATACGTCAAACATTAAGGTGCGAGGTGACTTTTAAAGTTGGTTCATTCTCTTGATAATTCCAATATAAATATATATGTATTATAACCTGTCTAAATACTAACCAACTTCCCCGAAAACTTACTTTTGGAAAAGAGGAGGCTCATGTGAAACTCTACATTTCTTTATCTAATTTGTTTCTTAGTACTATTTGTAGCAGGCTGGGTTTTCTTCTTTTCTGTAGTGCAACCTGTTTTTAGCCAAAGCAAGAGCTCCTGTCAGTCTGGCCCTCACAGGTTGTGCTAGGTTTCTGTCATATGGCATGCTGCCTATATGTTGTTGGTGTGTTGACCTGAAGACAGCATAGCTATTACTTCCTACATCTAAAACTGCTTCCTTCCAGTGGTTGAACATTAACAGAAAGCTGTCAAACCCTATTATCATAAAGGAGTAATTGCCCTTAAGAAGGAAAATGTAACTGTTCTGGTAGTACCAAGAAGCTGCTCAAGAGGAGTGCTTTGTTGCAAGGATGCTCATCATACCGTCAAGGTAGCTTGTAGGGGAAGATGGTGCATTTGTTTCTCAGTGATAAAAGGGTGCCCTGCTATGGAGTAGGGAATTATCAAGATATGTGGCCAGTTGTTGCTCAAAAATAAAACTTTTTGTTTGTTTGTTTTTTCCTCCTTGCTTAAATGTCTTGCAACCTGCCTTGCTGCCAGGAGGGACTAGATTAAAAGTTAAATGCAGTGATGAAGATCAATAACTATCTGTTTAGATTCATGAAGGTCTCTTCAAAATAACTCTGAATTTGATTGTACTTTTCTATGGCATGTAATAATCTGCTAATTTCTGTACTACACCATATTTTGTCTTTTGTGAATCTCTGCAATTGGCATATTAAAGAGGATATAGGCTGAAATAATGCAAAGCTTGTTGCTTCTCCCAGTGAGGGAAAGTGCCAGGAGGGGTATACTTTCATCTACTGACTTATAAATGAAGAATGCCATATGTTAGGGATTTAAGCGGCAAGTTTCAAAATACACTGTCCTGATGTGGTCAAAAGCTGATAATGAATCTACTTGCTTTTTTTCTTCTAAAGTCAGTGATACATTATACCACATCACATTGAATGTTGGCATCCTTATTTAATTGCATGCTTTGTATTTTCTTGATTCCTTGTAATAACTAGATGCTGGGAATGAGTAGTCCCACTGGAGATCATTTAGGAGCATCAGCATGGTGAAAAGTAACTTGAAGCATTGTTTTTGTCCTGATGGTAACTAGCTCAAGCTTGTCTAGGTGTGGTATCTGGCATTTATCTTGTGTATCATAAGTAAGCGTGCTCGAAGTCACCTCCCTTGTTTTGTAACTTGTAATTTAGTTAAATTGTTTCTTTTTATCTTGAAATTACTGAAAATAACTTTGATGTTTAGTATAGTGCTGTGAAAATTAAAATAAGAAAGGAAAACAAGGATAACTCCCAAAAGTTGAACTGAATCTCCAACTATTTGTTTTTAGGCATACTGCTTGTCTTCATTAGTCAGTGACATGTAGGTGTTGTATTTATTAAATTACTGGAATTAGTTTGCCATTAGTGAATTACACTATTGTCACATTTACTGAGCAGTTTTGCATGCCGAATTAATGTTTAAATATTAACTCTCTAATGTAACATACTTAATACAATATTACTATGCTTGTTAATATGCCATTTGAATGAGAATATAAAAAGTATTACATTATTGTATGTTAATGTATTGGAAAATATGATCAGTTATTTCCTATGTTCTTTTAATGGGAACTGCAGTAACAGCAGCCTTTCCTGCCTGTAAGGGTCTGATCTTCCTGTCTGACCTCAGGCTAGCGCACCTTTATGGTCGAAGTAGGACAGAGTAAATACTGCTCTGGAACCTTATGTCTCATCTCAGGAAGATTTGAATTCACTGAACAACTGGGGCCTTGATCTCACAGAAGAAGAAATATATATGTGTTTAACTTTGCTGCAAGCATGCCTGGAGTAAGCTTAGAGCATGAAGCAGAGTGAGTCCCAAATTCCATAAGATCTTATGGCACTCCCAGATGCAGAGGCCAAACTTGCACGTGACGTTCAAGCTTTCTTGCAACACAGTGCCAAGTTCCAGCTTCCTTTAAGGTGATAACAGTGTTATCGGGAATTTTGACCAGTGGTTTCCCGCTTGGTTGCTCAGTAAATGGAACTTCCCCGTCCTCCCGGTCCCAAAGTAAATATTCTTACCTCCTGTTAAGAGCAGCGTGTAGAAGAGTTGGCCCTGAGATCCACAGTTAGATTTTTCACTGGTTTTTTTCGGCAGGAAGTATTCCCATGTAGACAGGCAGCACTGCAGCAAAGCTACTGCTCTAGTTACATATAGTTGTTTTTATCAATGATATTTGCAGCTATTACTTCAGCTAAAACTGGATAATTTGGGGGAATTTTCTTTGCTTGGGGTAACTGCTGGTGTGTTACTTCCATTACTTAAAACATTGGCAGCTCCTCAGAACCCACTTCATGTTTGTGATCTTGTTTCTGGGTGGTCACAATAGGCAGAATTCTTAGTGAAAGTGTCTGCTGTAAGTATCCTTCTGGTGTTCAAATTTAAATTCTTCTTCAGAATATTGTTAGACAACAGGAATAAAGCCTTCAACTGTTTTTTTGTCTTTAAAAGTCTCTTGGGGAAGAGTATGTAAAAATTCAACTGAAGAGAGCAGAAATGTTACATATTAAGTCTTTATAATATATACGTCAGTTCTTCATTCAAGTTGATTGAACAGTATTATAAAAAAAAATCAGATTGTGCTATATACATATACGATTTAATATTATTTATTTGTAAACAGGTTTTTAAATATATAGTGTTGTCAGATACAATTGTTGACAGTCTTGAGGCCTGTGTCAAGACTTGGAGTAATAATTTGGAGATTAAGTTACATCTGTTCAACTTAATTAGGATAAGGAAGTTTGTTGCATTCTTCTCAAGCCAAATAACGATTGGGCTTTTCTATGAAGTATGTTACAGTGCAGGATTTATTGCCAGCTACTGAATGTATGTAGCACAGTAGGGGTAGAACCCTATAGGTATGTTATATAATAGCATTTAGTTGTAATCATAGCTGGTAGAAATATTGAATGAATTCTTCATTCTATAGAATGAAGTTCACGAAAGTCTCAAGGTATAACCTTGAATTACTTGTTGGATTGTGGGAAGCAGATATAAGTAGAATAATTATGTGAGATCTCAGAAAATAAGTTTTGTTGACATTTCTCAAACTGCCTAGAGAGTCACACCTTAGTTTGTATTCCCTCTGATCTGTTCAGTTATATGGTACATTTGAGTACATCATTCAGGTTCTCTTCATCTTTCTCACACCTTTTTTTGTTTGGTTGTTTTTTTTTTCTTCAGGGTGTGTGTGTATGACTATCTCTTGGTCACTTCCTTGCCCTTCTCTCCCAGTATCACACAAGTAGTATTGCTTGGAGAAGTCACGAAACTCTTAAACACTTCAGACTTCAATGCCGTTCCTGTGTTGCTGGCCAGAGTTGTAGCTCTGAGGTCTTTGCCCTCCGTCTTGGGAGAAGTGTTGGGGAGCGTGCTTTGCAGTGAGACTATTTAGATGTGCCGTGTGTGTGAAACATGTTAGAAGCAGTGAAACTTAGTATTGCAGTTTCAACTAGTATACCTTAGAACTGGTTGATACACCTTCTTTTCCTGGCAATTGGAATTTTTTTTGATGTTTGAGGAAGGTCAGTGAATCTTTGATACTGTATGTATTTCTCTATATTATTACCTAACCATTCAGAATGAGGAAAGAGTGTAAGGATTTAGTCTGATAAAAGCAATAACTTCCATACAAAACCTTCCTCTTTTTTTTTTTTTTTTGAGAGGCATAACCATGTTTGTACAATTTATAAAAATGAGAGCAATAACAGCGAGAGGCTGGCTGAAGTCTGCTGATTGTAGAAGAAGGTTAAAATGGAAACCGGTTTGGGAGCTGAGAGAAATACAAGCATGTCTGTACACATGCAAATAACCTCACAACAGCCACAGACTGTGGGGATGAGGGATGTGAGCCTCACTTTCTCTTTAGTTATACCTATGAGTTGACTTCAAAGTAAGAGAGAAGAATCATTTCAGCAGTCACTGAAGATATGGAAGGTTTTGGAAATGCAATATCAGTGATCTGATCTGGGTGTTCCTGCTTTGGCAGGGGGATTGGACTAGATGATCTTTCAAGGTCCCTTCCAATCCCTGATAGTCTGTGATTCTGTGATTCCACTAACCAAAATGCAGACTGAAAAATCCAATGTGCTAGGAAAGCAGACCAAAGATAAAGCCTATTGCTGGGGAGTTTCAGAAGAGGTGTCTGACAGATGAATTTGGGGAATCCATTCCCTCTCCAGGGTCTTTGCCATTCTTTTATTTAGTGGACTCTTCTATTTCTGCACACATATAGTGGGCAGCATACGGTTCCTGTTTGGCAGCAGAGATGTAAGCTCTCCTAATGCATGGATGGGGGACAGGAAAAAGAAGAAAGAAGCCCACCACTTCCTGCTCCAGCTCAGTCAGGAGGCTGGTTTTAGTTTCAAATGTTACATATTTGGACAAATGACCTAAAAACTAAATGAGCACTGTTTGGATCTTCTGGTAGTCTTAGAGATGTCCCTTGGAGCAGTGTTGGGTTTCCTTCAGAGACCTGTCAAGAGGATGACAGGTCTCTGTCATGATGAGAGGCTCAGGGCACTGGAGTAAAGACTGAGACAAGCATTAGAGGATCTTTGAAGGGTTTCTTTTTTTCCCTCCTCTTACTGCCTGGTAAACAAAAGGGGGTAGGAGAAGCCAATTAATAAAAATGGCAGTACTACATTTAGGGGAGAAACGTAAGTAGTTAACAGTCTGAAGAAAAGGAAGCAGCCTAATTGTAATGGCATATATAAATATTTCTTTTGGCTATCAAGGCAGTGATAATACCTAACTGAGCCTTTGCAGTGCCAGTTCAAACAAAGGCTTTCCTCTTTAATGTCTTGTGAATACCAAATCCAAGCCTGATATCCTGACTGTGTGCCTCTCCTTATGTTCTCTCAGATAATTGCAGACTAGTCTTCAACAACCTCCCAACTCATTTCTTTGTCTTACAAAGAAAGCCTTTTGTCACTGCAAGAAATTCAAAACTATTTTTAAGCACATTGCCTACCCATCTGTTTGGGTAAGTTCTCCTCTCCTGTTCCTGCCAGCTGCTCATAGAAAATTTCATTGTGTAAATGTTCTTGATTTGCTGTCTTAGCCTTGCATGAAACTTTTAAGTTTTGAATAATGTTATGACAGTTTTTGTGTTGGTTTTCCCTGCTATTTGCAGATGTATGAACCAAATTTCTATTATTTTCGAGATTTTTCTGCAGTGTGTCCTACTGCTCGTGGAAGGTTTAATTGGTTTCAGGAGAGGTGTGTGGTCATTTTTACATATTGTGTTCGTTTGCTATGGTAATGGAACATGTTCTTGCAGATATTTAACCTGTGAAAAGAAACAGTGAGAAACCTTTGAGTGCTCTGACCTTTTATTTTGGAATATCTTTCAAGACATGCATCTTATAAATCAATGAAAACAAATTGTGTAAAAACCACAACCACATTTCATAAGCATCCAGGAAAGTGGTTTTGCTGTCTGATCTCTCGTTGTTGTATTTCCCGAACAAGTGCCTATGTTCTCAAAGGCCATCTTTCCTTTGTAGATGATCATTGTGACTTTCATAAAGATGTCTCGGTGTGCATCCAGAACTGTCTGCTGTCTGTTCTTTGGCAGGCTTCAAATTCCTGATGCTTGCAAAAATGGGAGGGGAAGCCATAATAAGAATGGAGCTGGTTCTCACTTTCACTCATCACGTGCTTCTGTTCCCCATTTGGAGATTGCATAGTATTGACTTGGAGAGATCAGGAAGTACACAGGAAAATCTCGTAGGGTGTGGGATATCTGCCAAACGGAGTATGAAGCGTTGTATGGGATTCTACTTGGTTACTCTTAGTCTTTAGGAACTGACCTACCTGGGTGTTTTCTACTTCCTTGTCTACTCTGTCTCAAAATCAGACCACCACAGCCTGTGAATAGTCCCCAAAGGGTGGGTGTGCTGCATACCATTGTGGATATTTTTAGTAGATTCTGTTTGCTGACCGACTTAGTGTGCTATAAATACAGAGTTCTCGTCTGGCATCCACTTTGCATGTCTTCTAGTAACTTACAATAAATTCACCTAAGAATAATGGCAAGAAAAAACAAGCTGTTAGAATATATATGGCTTTCCACATGAAGTGTTATTTATATAAAGCAATTGTTTAGCAACATTTTAACTGTAAATGGCTTTTAAAACTAATGGTGTTCCAAAACGCTTCCTTGTGGGGCTACCATAATTAGTCCCTATGTCAGATTGATTTATACTGCAATTTCATTATGGTTTTAAAAATTGAAGGTGGAATTTTTAGATATGAGAGGTTAGTCAAGCATCTGAAGTAGTATCAGTGCTAGTAAATAACATTCTTTGTTATGTCAATTCTAGCACATTGCCTGAACCTGTATAAAGGCTATTCTGTGGGGAAAATGAAGCTTCTGTTATGATTCTCCTGGATTTTTTTTTTCCCATAAAGTATAGATGTATGTATATTTGCTTAAATTAGAGTTAAGGCACTTACTACACTTTCAAAGTCATTAGGACTCAATGGAAACAGAAGAGGGACCCATGTCTTACTGAAATACAGATACATCTGTCTTCAAGTATTGAATTTGACACAATATTGAAGGATGAGTTTTTGCTGAAATGCACTGTGTGTAACCTAAATGCAGTTCTTCTGTGCTGATAAAATAAATCCTGTCATGCTGTACACTAACAGATGTGGTCTTCATGAAAGAAATGTAAAAACTGGTGAAGTTTTCCATGTGCAGCAAAGAAAGGTCTGTTCAGAAGTGCTTCCTGCGGATTGCCTGAATGCACAGACAGTATTTTAAGAATTTTCAAGATTTTTCTTTTATAATGAAATCTTGAACAATCTGGTGATAGTCTCCCTGCCAAGAATTGCAGATAGTTTCCTGAAAATCATGCTGCTTTTGAATCCTGCCTTCCTGCAGGAGTTTTACTTCTTGTTGGCTGAAGAGTGTCACTCCTCCTTGATTCCCAAGCATGAATATGGATTGAAATTCCAGTATGGGGAAAGATCTTACCTGTTGAGAAAATGCTGTGGCCCTGCCTGATAGAGTAGGGCATCATCAGTTAAGCAAATTTCAGAGAGATAATGGTGAATTTCCAGAATATGAAGAACGGTGACAATAGTAAAACACAGTTCTCTCTGGTCATTGAACTGCTTTCACCATGAGGCAGTCCTCTTTCTTACCAATATCTTTGCTGCATCAGTAGGGGTGACTAGAACAGTGTAAAGTAAGGATGACTGAAGTAGCCTAAGATGCCAAACTTGAGGATTTGCTGACCATTTTCTGGGGTATTTTGCTGTCGTTTGGGAGGAAGTAGTTTAAAATCACGCCCCTGGATTCTAAATGTTGGAAAGCCTAATATGCTTGAGAAGCAAGTGGCTCAAGACCCCTATAGTATCTTCAACTGGAGAAACATGATTCATCTTCAGAAGTGATTTTGATGAAGTGTCCTAAAAGTTAGTACTACTGAATTCAGGTGTGAAATGCCCAAATACAGGGTTACCAGTGCAACTGTCTTCTGCATCCATTTTTTCATTGTTGTGATTTTGCAGCCTTAATGATTAATTAGGGTTGGTTTCAGTGTTTTGGTTTGGTTTTTTACCCCCTTATCCTTATGAGTACAGTCGTTAGAGGTAGTCAGATCGGTGTGGATAGATACTTGTTTTCTTTCTATATTGGGAGTAGTACTAAATATATGACAAGTAGATTGAGGTCAAAACAAAAAAAGACCCTGCTTTTTGCTAAAGCTCTATCAATCTATTAGCAAGTTGCAGTTCCAAAAAATTATACTTATTGTAGTTGTACAACTACTTCAATATCTTTAAAGTGCTGTGTAAAGAAATAAATTACCTGCTCTACGAGTGCAAGAGAACCATATGGCTGTTGCTGGCTGAAGAGAAATTAGCTACTAAAACAGCATGAAATTCACAAATGTAAAAGCACTACATGCTATCAAAGAAACACCCTTTGAATACCTAATTCAGTTGTCCTAACATTTGGGTACTAGATGATTAACATTTAAATACTAGGTGACACGTGTACAGGCATTGCCTTGCTTCTTAAAGACTCGATTCAGTTAGCTTTAATTGTATATTTGCTGCAGCTCAGCCTTGAATTAGTTCATATCCAAATGCCTCATATCTCTGAATTTGTGTGTTTTGTAAGTGATAACATTTTCAAAGACAGATGATACTGGGCTTCATTGTAACTATGGATGTGAGAAACCAAAGTGTTTAAAATGCTTCTGAATCAAAATACAATACTGAAATAACTTGCAATTTAGAAGAAATACAGATTCTACTGTTATGATAATAAAGGGTGTACTAAGTAAACTTTGGTTTTTGTGTACCTGATAAGACCAAGATCCAGTGACAGCGTACAAGTAGGGAGAGGAGGAAATGTTCCCTGCAAATGTGGAACTAGTTCTGCAAACAAATAAGAAGGCTAATGCAAATAATGTGTCTTGTGTTGTGCAAGTGTGGGGGATAATGTGTTCAGCCCAGGCTATTCTCCTTTGTGTCTCCACTGTGCCCTTCCAGTTGTAAAGCACACAGTTGTGTGTTGATGAAGTTGATAGGAAATGATGAACACATTTGGAGCTGGGGGGAAGAGTTCCTTCTGGAGGGCTGGGTGGGTATATATGACTTCCCTCTATGGCTGTGCAGGTAACCAACCTTTTAAATGCATTTAATGATTGTGTGTTTTGCTTGAAAGCTTTACTCAGAAATGTTCAGAAGATTTTTTAAGCTCAGATGATGTAATTTTTTTTATGTTAAACAGTTTGTTATGTTGGGGAAATCTGTTAATTTGTGAAAAGAGGGCTAGATACAGAGAGGGGATTCTGCCACTTTGCTCTGGTGAGACCTCACCTGGAGCACTGTGTGCAGGTCTGGAGCCCTCAGTATAGGAAGGATATGGACCTGATTGAGTGGGTTCAGAGGAGGGCCATGAAAGTGCTCAGGTGGTTGGAGCACTTTTGCTATGAGGACAGGCTGAGGGAGCTGGGGTTGTTAAGCCTGGAGAAGAGGAGGCTCTGGGAAGACCTAAGAGCAGCTTTCTAGTACCTGAAGGGGGCTACAGGAAGGTTGGGGAGAGTCTGTTTGCAGAGGCCTGCAGTGACGGGATAAGGGGCAATGGCTTCAAGCTGGAGAAGAGCAGATTTAGATTGGATATCAGGAATAGGTTCTTTACTCTGAGGGTGGTGGACCACTGGAACAGATTGCCCAGGGAGGGGGTCTCCCTGGAGATATTCAAGGTGAGGCTCAATGAGTCCTTGGGCAACCTGGTCTAATTGTGGGTGACCCTGCTGACTGGGGGGAGGTCGGACTAGATGACCTTTGGAGGTCCCTTCTGGCCTGGACCGTTCTATGATTCTGATGAAATTCTTTATTTTGTGGTATCCATTTTTAGGTATTTTATTATCTCCAGTTTTTCAAACTTGAATTTCCCCAAACTTGAAAATTGCGGTGTAAAGTTTTCATCAGCAGTGTTTTGAAGTGCAAACAACTTGAAACTGGTTAAACTTGTGTCATCAGAGGTCTATCTGAGTAAGTGTACTGTATGTATAGCACAAGGCATTAAAGCCTGGAACTTAAACGTCAACATACTAAATTCTAATCCTATCAGTTTTCTGTATATGCCTTACAGATTTGTAAATTTACAAAATTACACGCTTGTAATTCAATTTCAGACGTGAGATTTCTTACAGAAATAGGAAAGGAAGAAAAGCCTCAAGTCAGAACCTTGTTGTTCTTGCATTTTCCCTAGTGTAGTTTCTCTCTGACATATGTAGCCCTGTGCTCCTTCAGGCAGTGATGATAAATGTACTAGGTACAATGCTTTTAAGCTACTGGTACAGCTAAATCACTGAGGACAGCTTCACTCACGTCCGTGAGTCTTGCACATGCAGAACTTCTGGCATGCTCACAAATCTACCTTGAAGAGTATAATCCCCTTTGTCAGGAATTCTTGTATATAACTGACAAGAATTCCTTCCTCTGCTGGAGTGAAGGAGCCCTTTCTGTGATCTCCATATTCACATCTTAATTTGATAATTTATAGTCCTTTGCAGAAACTCCTAAACTGCAAGCTAATTTTAATGGTGCTTTCCTAACCACGGGAGTCAGTGAATGGCGTGACAATTGATCCCTATAACTGAGACTTAGGAATATCACCACAAGTACTTGTCCATAGATGGATAAGTATAGAGGAAAGATACTTTGTCAGCTGTTACAGTAAGCTATTGTTGTATGCAATACTTAAACATTGTGTTTTCTCATACAGTGTATGGACCGTGCTCTTGACACTATAAATGAATTTTTGTGATTATTTTTAGGTTAGTAGGCATACAGTGTCTCTTACCCAAAACTTCACACAAAATGGGTTACGAGAACAGATTTAGTTCTGAGAGATGTGTGTGGGAAAGGCTCTTTGTTGATAATCATAGCGCTTGAAGGAACCTTGCAGTTAACAGTTCTTTCCTGGCACTGAAGTGCAGAATCAGCTGGGTTAGCCCATTCCGATGATGTTTATCTTTTCTGTCTTAATGGAAAACCTTCTAATTCCTTGGGTATTTTATTTTGATATGTAATTTTCCATTGGAAAGCTTCCTAATAAGCAAATTACCTTTACTATTTCACAATTTATTCCCAATTTTGAATGCAGAAATTTGCAATTGGAGCATTTTATGAACAGGTGGTTCTTTCTTCATTACAAGGGCTTTTTTTGCTTTTTAATTGTATTTGACATTTTCTAGCTATTAGGTACAATTTTAACAATGTATATTGTCTTGGAGTGTAACTGAAAGAGCATTTATTGCACTGTTATGGTTTAGTATCTCTCAAGTTTTGTGTCTGCTTACTTTGAATTAGTCTTGTAGAAAGCTCTAATCTGCTCAGTGTCTCTGAGAAAAAAGAACAGGGTGGTAAAGAAGCAGACCACACTTACCAGTAGAGTAACTGCTGAATAACTTAAGGTGCTGGTTTTGTTTTTGGTAGTGACTGCCTACCTAGATTGAGAAGAATAGGTTGATAACAGTATTCCTTAGGTGGAGAGTTAACTGGTATTACTGTTTCTGTTAGCGAGTAAGCTTGAAGCTGTTTCTTCCTGAATAAACAAGAAAGCAGCTGCAAATCTTTCAAATTTCAAGCATCCAATTGAGCTGTGAAAAACCTTTCTATAACACAGACAAGGGTACAATTGTAATTGTGCATGCAAATGGGCATTAGTGTTGTATAAATAGAGAGGGATTTTTAATTTTTTTTATTACACTTGACTATACCTCATCATCCTTTGCACAAACTGAATTTAGTGTCTTTAAGCCACGTATTTTCCCTAAAGACCCAGTGTAAAAACCATTAAGAGGGCTTGACTCTGGCCTGGCTGCAGAAGACAGACCTCATGTAATAACTTATCTATTTATGTTGCTGTTGTGGTATTTGGCTAACTGCACTTAATAACAGCATTAACAAAAGACTAATAATCAAGGAGGAATTGTTTGGGGTTTAACAAAGGCTCTGCGGCAGCCAAGAAGAGGAAAAGCCCAAACCCCAGGCGAGCCCCTCCCAGGGCCGAGCCCTGTTCAGCACCCGCGCCCTGGACAGCTCAAGCAAGGCCTCTTGGGCCGGGCTGCTCCCCTCCAGGTGCCCCTGCTGCTGCCCCCGGACAGAAGAGAAGGTGTCTTTCAAGAGCAGCACTTTTCAGGCTGGCCCAAAGCTTTCTAGTTGGACTACTGAATTGTATTCAAAAGTCCAAGAGTTTTTGACAGACTCTCACTTGCCCTGGTTCCCTGTAGTACAGGAAGCAACTTTTGACAGCCTTGAGAGTAGACCAGATAGACTTCCTTGGGAAGGCTTTATGTTAACTCTAAGCCTGACTCGTATGCCCAGAGTTCCCGTGTGTTGTGGTTTTGTTCGTGGTTTGGAGTTTTTGTTTGGTTTGTTCTAAATCTTATTTAGGTTTTAGAAGTTCAGTCTTCATCTATTTGTTCACATTTATCCTGGAAATGAATTTCTTGTCACGCGTTTCTCAAACGTTGGTAAGCTGGTTTCCTTTTTCTTAGTTTCATCTCTGCTGCTTGTTTTTCACGTGATTTAAGGACTTTCTAAAGCTAGTTCTCATTTTCTGCTAAAAGTTTTGTTAGTCTTGTAGTTTCAATTGGACTTGGTTCTTTCCAGTAAGTGGAAGCAGAAAAAGAAAAAGCAGGTTATACAGTTCCTGTCAGACATACAGTCTGTTCAGTTTTATTTGGTGCTATGTGACACTGTTTGTTTTTTTTTTTTTTAAATGAGATGATGAAAATACTTGATCTTAAATGTTTAAGAACCTGGAGAAACTTCTTATATGTTTTGAATTAATATTAGAAAGACACCTTGAGCAGTAGGAGGCTTGCTGTAAGATTAACCTTTCAAAATAACAGTTTTTCTTGACAAGAGGTAAAATCTAGAAGGTGGTATTCTGAAGTATTTACTTTTGAAAAGGGATAGCTTTGCATCCAGTAATGCTGAGGTAATAAGGTAAGATTCATCTTTTTTTGTGGAGGAAAAAGAACAAAGCCTGTAAATATTTAATTTTACCTAATGGCTTTCAAAGCCAATATGGAAAGCATAGTGATATTTTCATTCCTATGTGAAAACAGGGTTTGTAAATACTTCAACAACATTTTTCCTTTCTTTTTATGGCCCTGCTGCAGAGCACTATGTGGTTTGAATATTTTTTCCCCTATTGTTAAGTGCAGTTTATTTAATATAGTATGTGCTTTTTTTTCCTACTTACTGTTATCTTTTTACAAATGTCTTGCAGCATTTTCCTTAGGGGTGGGAATCCTAAGTAAATATTGTTTACTTTTTACACTGAAGACCTTTTGTATACTACCATACCATTAGAATGGTAAGAAGACTGGCAGCTTTATTCAGTTTATTACTAAACAAATAAAAAAGCAAGTCACATGCATTTCTTACACTCTCTCCCTACTGGAATAAATAAAGTGAATTTCGGGAGGAAAAGAAAAGAAACTGGTTTTGCTATTTCAATTGTTGGAGTACATGCATTTCAACTTCTAAATGAATAATGGAAATAGCATCACTAAACAAAATTGGTATTAATGTTTCCTCTGTGTTTCGAGGAAACTATGTTTCCAAATCAGTTATTCCTAACTTATGGCTACCTTTTTGTTTAGGTTGGATCTCTGCCATATATGCAGGAACTGAGGCAAGCTGCTGGATAATTTCCAGGGTTGCATTCCACTTTTCAATATTTTTTTGTCTCTCCCCTTAAACTTGCTTCATTTGAGAGATGATATACAACACAAGTCAAGGGTTTTTATTGAAGTCACATTCTAAAGGTTATTTCCCTGGTGTTCTGATTTCTTAGTTTTTGTATAAGAACAGTTTGTTCACTGAGTAATTACAGAAGCAAACAGAGATTGGATAGTGAATGAAAGCCTATTTATATTTGTTTGGATGGGGGGGACATGGTTGGGGGTGTAACCCGTCATGTACATTTAGATAAATTTTAAATCTACCATAACAGATAAGCCAGTGCAAGACAAAAACTAGTAGCTGTATAAGAGGGTGGTTTTCCTTGCCTCACTTTCAGTTTCTTTCTATCAAAATGTCCCTTAGGGAATAGGAATTGATAACAACATTTGGCATAACTGGTACTTTAGAAAGATGTTCCTGTATCTTTTAGAAATTGGTTGTGTAGAAGTTGTTGTCTCATAGGAAAATAAAAGCAGCTTTGTAGCTGTCCACAATAATCCATTTGAGATCAGAATGTTTGTCTAAATTGGTTTTAAAGACTCAAATTTGTGTATACATGTTCTTGCCAGAATATCAATATACTAGAAGAGGCTGTATTGTCCTTTTAACGCTTTGAATGTGTTCCAAAAGGCTTGCTGGTTTACTTTGCTGGATAGTACTACCTTCAACTTTGTGAGATACCACTCTAGGTAAAGAGCAGTAATAACATGCTGCGGGATTTGTGATCCCACCTAGGTTGCGGTGGAGTAACATGCTCAGTTGACAGCAGTGCATCTGAAACATTTGATTAATTTTTTTTAAGAGCGTAAACAAATTATTTTCCCCCATGAAATGTTTTCACTGTGTGATTCTAGAGTAACTATGTGACAGTGTAGTTTATGTGACAAGTTTAGTCTGTCTCCAGACTAAGTGCAGCTTGTATGAATTTTGTTGCAGGTAGAAACCTGGTGAATGCGTTGAAGCTCTTTTTTTTTTTCCTTCCTGGAAGCAATTGTATAGATGTTGGTTTAGTGCTATGAGCTCTCTGCCTTAACTAAGACCTTGATTTTCAATGTTGTTTTGAATATCTCTGCTGTCAATAACAATCCTCCTACCTACACAATAGTGAAGGAGGGTAATTTGCATGTTTATATTGACATCTACCCAAAAGCATATATGTCACATGGGAATCTATTTTACACAGAAGTATATGTGTGACATAAACCTTCCAACTCTATCAGATTGGTTTTTTTCTTTTGGTCATATTTAGGCCATCTTCTGAACAATTTTGAAACATTTTTAGTTCAGGACTTGTTTTACACCAGGAGCAGTATTTCAGTCTGTCCAAACATGTTCTGTGGCAAGTACCAGAGAAGGCAGCATGTCAGGCTACAGTCTTCTGTTCACAGAACAAGTTCAGCAGTCACATATTTTTCAACCCAAAGCTGGAAGATCTCCTTGAAAGATTAGATAGCTGTTGGTCTTCTGTAGCCTGCCTGCTGCCCTGCAGAGGTGTTTTCCAAAACAGAATCTGCTGTTGTAGATTATAGTGTTAACAGAATGACTAGCACAACGTCTATGCAGTTTTGGAAAGCAAAGATTTAAATGTTTAAAAGTTTAAATGCCATTCTCACTGCACAAAGCCAGGAATTGTGTTCAGTATTGCTTCTTCTCAAGAAAAACCAAACAACACAAAAACTAGGTTTCTTTTATTGGCACGTTTCCCAGTTTACTGGTTTCTGATTTGTTACAACTATTGTAGAGGACAGGTATGGCAAGATCCCCACTAGAGAGAGGAAGAGTATGCTTTATGATGGTCACCAGGAATGTTAGGCTTTCTTTGGGAACTTTTATTAGGTGTTCCAGGAAATGGTAGTGAAAGGTAAAATTTAAAATAAGTTACTTGATGATGCAAAAACCCCTGGAGGCAGAGGGTGTCCTCTTAATGTCTGTGGCTTGCTTCTCAATAGTCTTTAATACAGATAGACTTCACTGTGGAAGAACTGGAAGAAGTCTGCCTTTTCACCAGAGCTGACATATGGGTGGCTTAATCTCACAAATTGGTTGGTAACTGTATTGTCAAATTTATCACAGTTGCTTTTACTGCACTCACCTGTGTGTAATGGACTTGCCTTCTGAAGGCTTCTTCTATAACAAAAGGAGTGTACTTAAGCTGGTGTCTATGTGGGAAACAGGTACTTTGATCTCCCTTAAAATCCAGAATTAGAAAGCCTTCCAGAAAACTGGTAACAAGCTCTAAGTGGTTATCCTTCAGGAACATCACGGAGACTTTTACTTTATAAGCCATTAAAGTACAGCTTCTCTCTACTAAGGCCTTTGGTAGATAAAGGAGGAGATCTAATTTGAAACAAAAAATAACTCTAAATGTTAATTCTTTGTAGGTCTTAAAAGCTGGTCTATGAAAAGTAACAAAGTGGCAATTTAGTAGCCAAATACTTCGCAGTATAAAGTCTTTCTTGCTTGGGGAATGGTTTATTTAACAGAACGTGCATTTAGAGAACTATTGGTTCTTTCACAGATGATTTTGGGAAGCTGTGAATTTTTTTCAACCTAGAATGAAAGGCTACAATGGAAAAATAGATAAAAATCTGTATTGGCATTGGGTAGTAATAGTATTAGTAGTCTCGAGTAGTCTTACCTCAGGACTTTGGATGTCTAAGGTGATGGAATATTATTAATTTATTTTTTAATGAGTGTCTTACACTTGAAATAAGTGAAAATTGGAAGAGAATTAAATCCTAGTTATTTGAGAAGGGCTAAGTGTTTGGTATTTATATGCATCATGGAAGATTTTTTCTTTTAAATGTTGTTTGCTGCTGAGGTATGTATACAGTATGCATTTGGGCTGCATCCTTCATTAGCTTGTTGCTTGTTCTAGAAGTTCACAGTTTCTTGTTGTAGAGTCTCTTTTGTTTGCTTTGTTTATAGCATGGAAGGGTTTACTGAAATACACCTCACTGGTCTTTGCCCTTTGCGATTGTTTTAATCCTGTGAGTCTCTGAATTGTTTTATAGGCTTCTGGCAGGCCTGCAGATACAGCAAGGAGCAGTAGGCTGCTCTGGTGTACCACTGGGAAAGCTCGGAGTCCTGCTTGATTGGGCTGGTCCCCACCAGCTGGACACCTGCATGCAGGAAGGGACAGCAAAAGCAAAAGAAGTGATGCTGCCAAGGGACAGAGGAAGATGAAGGGATGAAAGTGTACATGAGCTGAGAAATGCAGGCTCAAATTTTGGCATTCTATATGCTGCCCTCCTGCACAGTCCTAAAGAGTTTTTTTTCTTCTTTCAGCCAGATATTATTATTATTAGTAGTAGTAGTAGTAGTAGTAGTGGTGGTGGCAGCACTTTATTCTTTAACTGCTCAGTCACTGGTTCTAGGGATCTGTGATAGAGCCTTTCTAACTCACTAAGGTAAGGCTCTGGTTAAAAAGGCAGCTACATGGAAAAGCAGAGTAAATTTGTCATGTTTGATTTTTCCTGTGAGTATGTCTCAATGTCACTGTGGGCAAATAGCATTTTTATATCAGGTGACACCTAGAGACTTAGAAGAATTGTTTGTCTTTGTGTGTGCTAGGACAAGTTTCTTACTGCCTTTCTCAAGTATATAATAGAGGCATTGCTCCCATTGTAACCATTGCTTTTTCCTGTCTATTTTAGAGTGTCAGCTCTTTGGAGGAGGGACTAATACACATATGCAAGCTAGAACTACGATCCTTATCTTCTAAGGGCATTCCTGAAATAGGAGTACTAACTGTGATTGTTCTTTGGTCGGTTGTTTAATAAGATGAACAAAACCGGAAACAAAATAAAACCACACCACCACCACCAGCCCCCAACCTAATGTCTCTTTCTTCTTAAAACAGAATTTATTAGCACGTTGCAGTTTCCTGCTATCTCAGTATTCAAACTGAAGACAGTGTCTCCTTTTTTGTCTATATGGTTACATATATCAATTGACAGATAATGATTTTGTTTGAACAGTGAGGAACAAAACATACTTCTTAAAATAGTTGCAGTTTCTTCTACCTTCAGTAGCGTTATGGATGAGTAAAGCAACGAAAGTGGATACTTCTTTATATAAAAGTCATAATTGGACAACTAAAAGCATTTGAGTTACGACGTCATTTTTCAAACTGCTGAAAAGTCAAAATATCTGTCATTTTAACGAATTTGTTTCAATTAGACGTCCATCTTAAAAACCGTTTTCAGTGTACACTCTGTGTGTGTGTATGAATGCGTATACCTGTGTATCTTACTATGATAATCTGGTTAATGTAAATAAGATGTTTCTCTTCTAAGTGTAGATGTTTAAAACGGGTAACTAATCAAATTTCTCAGCAATTTGATAGACCAATGCAGCAGTTGTAAACAGAGAAAAATAGAAAATCCTCAGTAGCCTTCTCTGCAAATACAATTAAAAATGTCAGTGACACACAAAATATTTTTAACAGTTTGTTCAAACAGTGATATCTTAAACATGAAAAAGCGAGAATTATGTTGGTGACTTAGTTGCTGGGATAAGAATGACGTGGTGTCTCATCTGGAAGTTTGGTTGGTTTGTGATTTCTGGATCTTCTGTAAGGTTTTTCAGAGTTCGGTATGGGTGCTACGTGCTGTCGTCTTAATAGAGGCAAAAGACTAAGTATGGATGAACCTGTCACGATTGATATGTTTAAAGCATGTAAGCCAATAGCTTGATTGTTTTCCATTTTTGTGGACAATAGTTAAGAAAAGTTGGTTGGAGGTTTATTTCTTAATTGGTTCAGTTCTGTCTTTTTCTGAACCAACGACATATATTCTTTGCTATTCTTCTTATTAGACATTTTGAATGCTTTCTTTGCTATGGAACATCCCAAAATGTTATTAAAATGTTCTAGTATAGAAAATTTTTGTAAAACTAGTAATTAGCATACATAAATGCCATATTATTCAACCCTAAAAAACTGTTTTCACATTTTATCAACATGTGGGCCTAATGCACGGTGAACACAAATACTGCCAATATCGTATGTTTTAATGATCTAATTCCAGTGTATACCTTTCTGAAATTCTGTGTTTTGAAACCCGTGGTCTTCTCCATACTTTGTAAGATTGCTTCTAATTATTCTGTTAAAAGTGTGGCTTCTTATGAGCCTACATCCCAGTTTCTGCGGCAGTCCATACACTAAGGTAAATATTTTCCAAAAAGAACAGAGGGTTCAATGCAAACTGAACTTGTTAGTTGAATTTCCCATTTAAAAAGAAAAGGCTACTTTGTGATAAGCAGAGATGTAAGTGCTTTAAAAAAGTTATTCCTTAAAGAGAAGTCCATTGTGCTGATAATGAATGATATTATTCAGCCCAGACTTTTCTGCTAAGATCAGCCCGTATTCATAAGTCATGCCTTTACTCTGGAAGAAAACCCAACAAAACCCAAATAAAAAAACCCAAACAAACATACTGTACTCACACCAGTTTCAAGAGAATGAAAGTAAATTAGCCCATGGGTTAGATGTTTCCCTGCAAAATTAAGAAATTGATGCCCTCTGTGGAGGACTGGTGTTTTGAGAGCTAAAGAGGGAAAATGGAGAGTATAATACTCGGGAAAGTCTGCTCTTGTGCTTAGGCAACAAAAATTCTTGTATATGTCATTAAAAATAAGATGAAAAGCACAAAAACCCAAGTATGCTTTGAAACCTTGACGTTCTTGAAGCTGTGCTTCTAGTAGGTATAATTTTTCTGTTATATTGAATGATAAATGTAATTGTAACTACATTTTATTTATAATTTACCGTTGCTGTCAAAAAATTAAACAGTATTATGTTGGGAATCGATATTTAAATTCCTGAGAACATCCCACATAATAATCTAAGTTTTATTTACGTATGTACTTCCCAGTTGTAATCTTTAATATTTTGTACTCTTGACTTTTTTTGTCATTGATTGGTTTTCCCCTTTTTTCTTTGTCATTGCTACCTCTCTTTCTGCAGGAACAAGTAGGTTATTGGTAAGTATTTCAACTAAATCAGAATTTACAAAGTTTTGCCATAGTGAGGACTTGTTTCTTTTACCCTCACTTACTTTGGTAAAAACTTTGTAGACCACAGACCGATTGTCTGTAAATGCTGTGCTTTCTCAGGTCTCCATTATCGCCTTGTTTGTGTAGTAGAGTAATAGTTCTCAGATTCTCCAAGAGACTTTGTCTTCTGCATGCTTTCAAGCGGCATCACTAAACTGTGCTGTCTTCTAAGATGCTGCCTTTTCCTGGGGCTTGCTCCTTTGTTCCTGTCTGCTGCGTTTCAAGTGCAGTGTTTACTTTGTCTCTCCCATTTCTTTTTTTTTCATAAGACCTCATTTTGGCCAGTTTGCTCAGAAGACTTCTCTGCGTCCAAAAAGATGCTCTGTTTCACGTGTTCAGTTTAGCCATCCTTGTCGACCATTATTCAGCTGTTTTCACATCACACCTCTTCCCTTTTA
>VZTM01033722.1:0-12391 GCA_013400555.1 Jacana jacana | reverse complement strand
GGACCTCCACAGTTTGCCAGGACTACCGGCAAAGGATGGAAAGTGTCTCAGTGAGCACTTCCACCAGCTCCCTCAGTACCCTCAGGTGGATCTCATCTGGCCCAATAGACTTATTTATACCCAGGTGTTGGAGCTGGTCCCTCACCATCTCCCATTGGATTATGGGGCCTTCATTCTGCTCCCCATCCCTATCAGCCAGCTCAGGGGTCTGGGAATTCTGGAAATAACCAACTCTACTACTAAAGTTTGAGGCAAAGAAGGCATTAAGTACCTCAGCCTTCTCCTTATCTTTGGCCACAATGTTACCTCCTGCATCCAATAAAGGATGTCAAGGTAGACAACATTGACCATCCTCCCCTCATCTGTCTATCCAGTCTTGCCATCATAGAAGGCTATCAGGTTAGACAGACATGATTTCCACTTGTTGAATCTGTGTTGACTACTTCAGACATCTTTCTTTTCCTCCATATGTTTTGAGATGATGCCCAGAATGAGACATTCCAACATCTTTCCAGGGATGGACTGGCCTGTAGTGGCCTGGGTCCTCCTTCTTGCCCTTTTTGAAGACTGGGATGTCACTGGCTTTCCTCCAGTCCTCAGGCACCATGCTTGCTCTCCAGGACCATTCAAAGATGATGCAGAGTGGCCCAGAAATAATTTCTGCCACCTCCATCAACACTTGTGTGTACATCCCATCAGGACTTGTGGATATCCAGTGTACTTAACTGTTCTCTAATGTGATCTTTCTCAACCAAGGGGGAGTCTTCTTTCATCCAGACTTTCTCTTCCTCTGTTACATCCAAAGTCTGGGGCTCCTTAGGGCTGGCCTGAGCAGTTAAGACTGAAGCAAAGGTGGCATTCAGACACTCTACCTTCTCTTCATCCTCTATCACCATGGCAGCCATCTCATTCAACCGGGAGCCCACATTTTCTCGTTTTCCTTTTGCCTCCAATATACTTGAAGAAACCCTTTTTGTTGACTTTGATATCCCTTGCCATGTTTAATTCCAAGGAGGACTTGACTTTCCTAATTTTGACCCTACATGCACTAATGGCATTCTTGTAATCTTCCAAAGTGGTCAGTCCCTTCTTCCACACACTGTAAACTTCCTTCTTCCACTGGAGCTTTTTCAGAAGCTTCCTGCTCAACCATACACATCTCCTGATTCCCTTGCCTAATTGTTTGCTCTTAGGGAGGCACCAATCCTGAGCTTGGAGAAAGTGATGTTTGAATATCAAACAGCTCTCTTGAGCCTCCTTACCTTCCAGAGCCCAAACCCATGGGATTTTTTCAAGCAGTTTCTTGAAGAGGGCAAAGTTAACCTTCCTGAAGTCCAGGGTTGCAATCCTACCTGCTGTTTTGCCCATACTACTCACGATACTGAACTCCATCTCTTCCTGACCATTATAGCCAAAGCTGCCCCCAACCTTAATGTCTTCCACTAGTCCCTCTTTGCCAGAACTTGGTCCAGTAGTACACCTCTCCTTGTTGGATCCTCCACCATATGAGTCAAGAAATCATCTGTCAGTTCAGGAGAAACCTGAACTGTACATGCTTTATGTGGTTTTACATTATTTTATCTCATGTAACTAGAGGGATTATGTGAATCGGCTAAGATTGCTGCATTAGCAATATTTTAAATATTGCTTCTGTTTAATGTTTGGATGTTTTTCACAATAAATATGTTTGATGTTGACCTAAAATCTCATGAGTGATAGTAAGCAAATTTGAAGGTGACCAAAAATTTTCAGAAGGAAAAAGAATCAATAGCTCCTCCAAAGAAACACATCATAAATCAACACAAACTGTTTGATTAAGAAAATCAGTTTAAAAAACCATGCAAATTAAGCAAAAATTGCATATATAAAGCATATGAAGTAAGAGATTTTTTATAAAGCTTACTTTCTGCAAAATTTTGATGTACAAGGCAATAACATCTTGTCACTATAGCTGTAGTTGCTTAAAGTGAAACTTTGTGAAACAAAAAAGAACCATTGCTGTTAGAATAACATCATTCAGCCCTCAATTTCTGTAAGACATCTGACAGCAGCAAGACACAGCCTCATCCTGGCTTTGTAGATGTGCTCCTGGGGAAAGACCAATAAAGATTTTGGGAACAACTCATATCCCTATATTTCTCTCTGGCTATTCCTCTATTGAGTACCTTTGGAACTATATTTTCTCAATTCCTTCTAGGAGGTTGATGGACCATTTTACTAGCTAAGGCAGGCCAAATAGTATTCAAATATTTCAGTCAGATTCTTCAAGTTTTCACTAGCACATACTTTATTAAATTATTGATGATACAAAGGTTCAGAGTAATAAAAATGCTTCAAAAATGTTTCCCAACTTTTATTACTTGGGAAGAAGCAGATCAATCATTCCTGAGCTTCGAAGCTCTCTCTCTTTTTTCTTTTTTTTTTCTTTCTTTTTTTTTTTTTTAACCGTAGCTCTCCTTGCACGAATGCTTGGACTAACTGTACCTATACCTATAGGCTTTTACCTACAACAGCCCAAACCATGACATCTTGGTGGCACTCTGTGAACTCTTGTCCCTACAGACTTAAAATGTCAAAGCTTGCAATAAAATACAGGAAAACGTCTTGTGCATAAGAATATGCTCCCTGTATCACCAAACAAATCCATGACCTGGGCCTCAGCTCAGCAGTACTTTTCCAGTTACTTTCACCCACAACAACTCAAATACACAGTTATACTAACACTTAATAACTGCGACAGAAAGGGTATCAGCCACTTTGTATATCAATATATACAGAAGGAAAAGGTTATTTAAGAACAGAGCATGATCACGTGCAAGCTATCTGATGGGTTTAACATTCAGAATTTCTCAGAGCAGCATAAAATGCACAAAAACATAAAAAATACATTAAAATTTATTAAAAATACATTAAAATATAAAAAATAGATTACCAATAGTATGGAAAGCTGCAGAACTATAATAAGAAAGAGATATTTAATACTGATTGCAATTGTAAGTAACAGACTATGAGTATGGGAAAACACTGACTAGTACTGGCCAGTGACACCTCCATGCCTGGGGATGTTGCCAGTTTGCGTCTCAGTAGCTCCTGTATACAAATGCAGCTGCTGCTTCCTTCAACCGTCTTCTCTCCTTCCTCCTGTTTGACCACGTGTGATTTTGAACAAGTAAAATTTTATCTCACTGTATATGAAAAAGTTCAGACAGGTTCACAGAAGCAGAAGCAGGGAGGCGATTGTCCCCCTGTACTCAGCACCTTAAGTATTGTGTCCAGTTCTGGGCACCTCAACACAAGAGAGATATCGAGGTGCTGGAGCGAGTACAGAGGGCAACGAAACTGGTGAAAGGCCTCGAGAATAAGGCTTATGAGGAACGATTGAGGGAGTTGGGATTGTTTAGTTTGAGGAAGAGGAGGCTGAGGGGAGACCTCATCACTCTCTACAACTGCTTGAAAGGGCATTTTAGAGAGGTTGGTGCTGGTCTCTTCTCACGGGCAATTAGCGACAGAACAAGAGGGAATGGCTGCAAGCTGCAGCAGGGTAGGGTTAGGCTGGACATTAGGAAAAAGTTTTTCACAGAAAGAGTGGTCAGTCACTGGAATGGGCTGCCCAGGGAGGTGGTGGAGTCCCCATCCCTGACAGTGTTTAAGAGTAGATTAGACGTGGTGTTGAGGGATCTGGTGTAGGGGAGAACTTGTAGAGTAGGGCTGATGGTTGGACTTGATGTTCCCAAGTGTCTCTTCCAACCTATATGATTCTATGATTCTAAGTTTAACTGTAATAATCTCTGGTTTGGATAGGAAGGATTTCCCAGACTTCATGAATCCACAGATATACTCTGCTCACCTACCTGCAGGTGATTTGTGCCTCCTAACCCCTCAGTCACAAGCTACAATACCTGTGCAAGATGATGGACAGGTCAGCTTACTCCCCACAAAATGGCCTTCTTCATGATTGTGTAGTCCTGTTCATGAGTATGTGCCAAAAATCCAGATCAGACCTGTCACTTCATAATGGACAAAATTCATCCATTCACATCCTCCTGTTAAGAGTGCTCTGTATAATTTTTCTCACCTCTGTTATAACTTTGTTTCTTCCAGATGCCTGCCTGTTTCTCAGCTTGGCCTTTAGTGTGTGTGGCCTCCATCAAAAATTAAATTTGCCTGTATGGATGGGAACCATTCTTGAGTTAGCAGCTCCAACAAAAGAATGGCCGCAAAAGTAGCTGCTTAACTTGTTACAGATCAGTTTCCAATTTTTCTTCAAGTCTTATAATTAGCTACTGACATTTTCTCATCCAAGGGATGAGAGAGGACCTCCATGAGAATCCATTTTTTGCCACCAGAAAAATCTGGAGTGTATAATCTTTCCACCTAACATCACTCACGCTAATGAAACGGATTTTCACATCTGAGAAAGGACTTAACAGTCGCCTTGATCATCTGAAAATCAAGCTTCAGCAGAGGACAACAACCCATGAGTGACTTTGGAAAAGCTCCTTGATAAGGATACAACCAGCAGTATGAAAATGGGTGGATAGTTGGACATCAGAGTTTATTTGAGACTTGCTTGAGAGCTACTCTTTTCTTACCAGCATATTTGCTAGTCTGCAGGAGCAGGGGTCTCTCCAGCTTTATTTGAAAAGTCACAGTAAAATTCTACACTACTTTGTGATAAAAGCTGTTAGGAGAGAGATATGGTTAATTTATAAACTTTGTAGAGTGCCATAGCCAGACACTTATTCCTGAATACAGTCTGTCTTTCTCAGTGCTCTCACAGGAGTAATCAATGCTTTTGAGCCTATTTCCCCATTCACTGAACAATTATGTTTGTTTTCTAGCTGAAAAAAAAAAAAGGAAGAAAAAAAAAAGTGATTTGCTGAAAAATGTAGTGATATACATGAGTTAATCAGGAAGATAATAAGAAACAGTCAGGGCCTTCTTGAACAGTGAAGTGCAAGACCCAGTTCTGAGTTTCTAGTTTTGCTTGCAGTAAGCTCATAAGTGTGAGTATATATAGAAACCATTGAATTTATGTCAGGTTCCCTATTCTTGCCCACACTTTCCAGGATTACCACCTGCTGGATTTAGATCTNTGCAGCAGGGTAGGGTTAGGCTGGACATTAGGAAAAAGTTTTTCACAGAAAGAGTGGTCAGTCACTGGAATGGGCTGCCCAGGGAGGTGGTGGAGTCCCCATCCCTGACAGTGTTTAAGAGTAGATTAGACGTGGTGTTGAGGGATCTGGTGTAGGGGAGAACTTGTAGAGTAGGGCTGATGGTTGGACTTGATGTTCCCAAGTGTCTCTTCCAACCTATATGATTCTATGATTCTAAGTTTAACTGTAATAATCTCTGGTTTGGATAGGAAGGATTTCCCAGACTTCATGAATCCACAGATATACTCTGCTCACCTACCTGCAGGTGATTTGTGCCTCCTAACCCCTCAGTCACAAGCTACAATACCTGTGCAAGATGATGGACAGGTCAGCTTACTCCCCACAAAATGGCCTTCTTCATGATTGTGTAGTCCTGTTCATGAGTATGTGCCAAAAATCCAGATCAGACCTGTCACTTCATAATGGACAAAATTCATCCATTCACATCCTCCTGTTAAGAGTGCTCTGTATAATTTTTCTCACCTCTGTTATAACTTTGTTTCTTCCAGATGCCTGCCTGTTTCTCAGCTTGGCCTTTAGTGTGTGTGGCCTCCATCAAAAATTAAATTTGCCTGTATGGATGGGAACCATTCTTGAGTTAGCAGCTCCAACAAAAGAATGGCCGCAAAAGTAGCTGCTTAACTTGTTACAGATCAGTTTCCAATTTTTCTTCAAGTCTTATAATTAGCTACTGACATTTTCTCATCCAAGGGATGAGAGAGGACCTCCATGAGAATCCATTTTTTGCCACCAGAAAAATCTGGAGTGTATAATCTTTCCACCTAACATCACTCACGCTAATGAAACGGATTTTCACATCTGAGAAAGGACTTAACAGTCGCCTTGATCATCTGAAAATCAAGCTTCAGCAGAGGACAACAACCCATGAGTGACTTTGGAAAAGCTCCTTGATAAGGATACAACCAGCAGTATGAAAATGGGTGGATAGTTGGACATCAGAGTTTATTTGAGACTTGCTTGAGAGCTACTCTTTTCTTACCAGCATATTTGCTAGTCTGCAGGAGCAGGGGTCTCTCCAGCTTTATTTGAAAAGTCACAGTAAAATTCTACACTACTTTGTGATAAAAGCTGTTAGGAGAGAGATATGGTTAATTTATAAACTTTGTAGAGTGCCATAGCCAGACACTTATTCCTGAATACAGTCTGTCTTTCTCAGTGCTCTCACAGGAGTAATCAATGCTTTTGAGCCTATTTCCCCATTCACTGAACAATTATGTTTGTTTTCTAGCTGAAAAAAAAAAAAGGAAGAAAAAAAAAAGTGATTTGCTGAAAAATGTAGTGATATACATGAGTTAATCAGGAAGATAATAAGAAACAGTCAGGGCCTTCTTGAACAGTGAAGTGCAAGACCCAGTTCTGAGTTTCTAGTTTTGCTTGCAGTAAGCTCATAAGTGTGAGTATATATAGAAACCATTGAATTTATGTCAGGTTCCCTATTCTTGCCCACACTTTCCAGGATTACCACCTGCTGGATTTAGATCTAATTTGGAAACCTCTGCAGTAAAGGTTTGTGTAGAAAACCTTGAAAATTTGACCCAAGTTTACCCTCAAAATCCATATATCTAAAAAAATCTCTGACTGAAAAGTACTTGTCAATGTTTCATCTTGGCAGTCCAGTCATTCTTAATCAAACAAGTTTCCATTTCTTTTGGAGAAGGTTTTGCATATATACAAATTAAAAGACAGTAAAGAAAGATGACAAGAATATTCCTACTTAAAGTTACCTTCTCACAATCTTGCTAACAGACTTGAGAATAAGGTTGCTACTACAGATATTAGCAAAATACTATAAAAACAGTATGTTAATGGACAAAACCAACATCTTCTGTCTATAGAAGTGAAGATATCTAAACATGGAAGAAAGGTTACATTATTTCATTTTCCATATTTTTTCCAAGTATTGCCCTTTCTATTCCAAATTATAAATGGGAGAAAAGGTTGTTTTTAATAAATGAAAATGAGAAATAATCTTGTTGCATTCTGCTGTTTCATGTTGATAAATAAATAATAATAAAAAAATCAGGTAAGAAGTTGTAATATTAATATTTTAAAAATAAAAAAAAAAGTTCTGTTCCAAATACGTCAGAGTATTTCATTAATCACAAAATACTTCCTATATTTTTTAACATAGTTTGCATAAATTAGCAAATTTTGATAAATGTCTTTCTTTGAGCTAAATATTATTTGTCAATAAATTATCCTCTGGAAAAGATCTGATCCATCCAGAGATACAGATGTGTAATGAAAGCAAATTAGAAATGAGCACTTTTTGGCAACAGTCTCAAAAATCTTACTTTAAAATTTATTTAAGTTGTATTAAATTATGAACTTCATCCCCAATGAATTGTATAGACTGAAGAACCACAAACAAAAGGAAAGCAAGTGATTTGTTCCACCAAAATCATGTTTTATTTATCTTTCATTAATTATCCAGGAAACAGATGAAACAACTACGTAACAAAATGCATTCTTTTTTCGGTTACTTTACATATAGAACTTTTCCACATCCATTTTGTATTTCTTTTGGGATAATTGTAAGGTCTCTTGTACTATAATATTTAACCACTTAAAAAACACAAATATATTGCCATCAGGAAACTCCTGTCAAATGCTAAAGTTTTCTGATTTCTCTTTCAATTTATACATTCCTTTGGGCAAATTTTTATTTGTTGATGTTCATGCATATAGATGTGCGAGTGTGTCTGGGAGAGAGTAAACATAATTTAGAGCTCTTCTGTGTTCAACAACATCAAGAGCAACAGCAACTAATAACAATAATAGTAATATAATGTTCAAGCAGTCCAATTCTAGACAAAAAATCATTAAAGCTTCACATAACTGGAAAAACTTGGTTTAAAAACATTTCTCTTTATAATGCTGTCTGATCTGAAAGTCCAATCTTCCAGCAGATAGCCAATATGCATGAAGATTTTCAAAGTGGAATTTTCTGTCTGCTGGCAGTTTAGTGCAGGCACTTCAGAACACCCAAACTAGCTTTAGACTAACTAGCTATCATGTCTCTGCTGTAGATCAGAGATGAGCATGGGTTAGGCTCAGTGTTCCTGTGGCTATATTGGTAGCAATACCTACCCTAGTTAGTTTAAACCTGTGTCTCCTGCTATGAGATGGAGCCTTGTTGACTGCCCTGAAGCCATGCCTGAATACTTGCTCAGTAAGAATTCAATTTTGCAGAGCCATTGTGACATGATTCAGAATCAATGGTCCCACATGTACTTCTAGGGGTCCTATTCCCTGACTTCATCAGGGCAATGTGGATGTATACAGTAGGTCAAATATATTCAGGCTGTTTTCTCAACAGTTTAGAAAAGAAGGTTCTTCATGGCTATTCTTGTGTGTGTTTACCTATCTTGAGCCTCAGTGTATAACTGATTAATGGCTATGTATACTATATCCTGATTTCAGTTATAATAGCAAAACTGCACAGTGCTTTACATGACTCTCCACACCTACAGGGAAAATTAAGGATGTTGTCTGACATTTTCCAGCCAGATGAGTAAAAATTTTCTTAGTAGGAGAGGAAGAGCCATGGGGAATATCCTGTTTCTCTCATTTCCTTCTTAAAGTCAAATGTTTTGTATGTTATTTAATCTACCTGTGGTCCACCGTCACAACAGTTTAGCAAAGTTGTTTCATCTACAGCTTTTAATTGTTATTTTTAAAGGTCTTAACAAGGATAAATCATCCATTTGAAAAGGCACACACTGATTTCTTTGTAGAAAATTAAAATCACCTGAGGGGTGCAAACATGGAAATCCTTGGGCCAAGCCTTCTTTGTACCAAGCCTCATGCTAAGATCACCGTATGTGACTAATGAACTATTACAAATTATTTGAGTACATTAAAATATCTTTAAAATTAATCCTTTATCTTAAATTAAGACCACAAAACCATGGTTGAGAAACTGATGAACCAAATAAACAAGTAATAGCCAGAAATAAGAAGTTTTTGAAAAAACAGCTTTGTTCTTTTTTATTTTTATTTTTTGTTAGTTTTGTTTGTTCATTTGTTTTTTGGGTTTATTTGGGGATTTTTTTGTAAAAGAATCATGGAATTGTTAGATTTGGAGGGGACCTCTAGAGATCATCTAGTCCAATTCCCCTGCTAAAGCAGGATTCCCAGAGCACATCACTCAGGACTGCATCCAGGTGGGTTTGAAGGTCTCCAGAGAAGGGGACTTCACAACCTCCCTGGGCAGCCCATTCCAGTGCTCTGTCACCTTCAATGTAAAGAAGTTTTTCCTCATATTCAAATGGAACTTCCTATATTCCAGCTTTTTCCCGTTGCCCCTTAACCTGTTACTGGGAACCACTGAAAAGAGTCTGTCTCCATCCTCCTTCAACCCACCCTTCAGATACTTATAAGCATTAACAAGGTCTCCCCTCTGCCTTCTCTTCTCCAGGCTAAAGAGTCCCAGCTCTCTCAGCCTTTCTTCATAAGGGAGAGGCTCTAATACCTTAGTCACCCTTGTTGCCCTATGCTGGACTCTCTCCAGTAGTTCCCTGTCTCTCTTGAACTGGGGAGCCCAGAGCTGGATACAGTATTCCAGTTGTGGCCTCACCAGTGCAGAGTAGAGGGGAAGAATCACCTCCCTCAACCTACTGGCCACACTCTTCCCTGTGCAGCCCAAGTAATCAAGTAATGTGGTTTGTTTTTTTTTTTTTTTCCTATTTAGGTTTCTCAATGCAGACAGCAGTTTCAAAGCATTGATTTAAATGGGTAGAAATTGTATAATATAGAATTATCTTTGCCTTTTTCAGTACAAGAGAAAGATCATTTGCAATGTAAAATATTAAGATATATTTAAACTATTTCTTTTTACTTTATCTCTAAAAAGTCTTATAGAAAAGAAGCATCAGTTTGATAGCCTTTCTCACATTGTTAAAATATGATAGCTGTCCTTCAAAAGAAAAGAACAGAAATTAGTTGGAGATTTCTGAAGCAGTCACTGTTTTTTCAGTCCTACTTCCCTGGAAACAGAACAAGAAAAAATTACCCAAAAGGAAGAAGAAATGTACTTTTCATGGTGCTTACTTCATTTGCAGCTTGCTTCTCTGTATAAAAATAAAAAGAAAAGAGAGAAAAGAAACAAAGAAAAAAAATAAACAAAACCCACAACATATCTCTCTAGATTTTTTAGCCTGTCAAAGAACTGCAAACTTGAACAAACATAATGTTTGGTGTTTGGGTTTTTTTCTGTTTTGTGGTTTTGGTTTTTTGTTTTTTTTTTAGCTTTTAGCTGTCATTATGGTCACAGATTCACAGCAATGTTATAACAGTTGAAATCTTGCCTAGCTAACCTTTATTAAATACAAGAGGGAAAAAAAAAGAGACATTAAATAAGAAGGGGAAGAAAATAGATGCACAAAGAAGAGTGAGAGCAAGAATCGGTGCTTTACATTAACGTTGTGTTCAAGACTTGGCTTTAGCTTGTAGGTAGCAATTAAAGTCCAGAAATAGTTGCTTTCCCTCTAAAAATTTCCCTCTAAAAATCTTCAAACCACAAGGGCTTGTTATTCAGGGAATCCAACTGCCAGACTAAGCACATCCCCTGGAGAAGAGAGGTTGCACATCTGATCCAAGCAGAAGTCTTGATTTTACCTTCATAGACAAGTCCTTCTTATTTGACAACTGATGTAAGTTTTCTCTGAGTGTCTCCTGTCAGAGACTTTCTTTTTTAATAAATGAGTACTCACTGATATAGGGAATCTTGGACTCTCACATACTAACTGAAATGGCCCTCGTTATCTTTCCACTACCTGTCCACCAAGCTACACTATCTGTCTCTTTCTTCTGGATCAAGAGATACTTTACAGAAATGATAGAAAACTGTAAAGTGTATGCATCTGATTCTGGAGATCCATAATGAGATTACTTCCTGGGAATGTAAAATATCTGATTTCAAAGGGAGAATGGACTATTAAATGGCTGTCCTATTTCCCAGGTTGGGATCATTGAAAGCAATGACCATTCTGGAGCTTTATAACATTTTCTCTGCCCTTTTAAGAAAACAAACCCAGCAAATTTTCCTGTTGAACTCAGAGGTGTTCTGATTTCAGTAAATCATCACTTTCCAACAACAAGAGAATTTTCTAGCTAGTTTTAGTGGCATATGATTTACTGCTCTGTCCAAGAGACATTTTAGGATCAGTTATGCAATCTCACAGTTGCAGCACTGTATTCCTACAAATATGTGATAGAAGTAATGATGTGCATTGCTTCTAATCTGTCTCTATCACCTCCAGCAAAAAAAAAACCACAACTTTTTTATTAATCAAGTTGTATTCCTATAACTTCAAGTTTCATTTTACCCATTTACATTTCTAAGAAGTTCTAGTTAATTTTCTTATCAAGTTATGATTTTGAAACATGATGAATACATCTCATTACAGAACTGCAACCTAACAAAAAAAATGTATCAAATTCTGTTTGGTTCAAACTTTTCATTTTTAAAAGAATGATATTAAGAAACAGGTTGAGAAGGATTCTGATAACCTTGAGTAACTCAGAATAAAATCCACTTGCCGTTGGTATCTTGCTCACGTGGTTTCTTCAGTAGGTCTATAGGAAGGAAATTAATATGAAAGCTGAAAGGTTGGAATAATATAGAGTGTCAGGAGCAGAAATAATTGATAGATTGAAAGAAAATGCAGATATTTGTTTGGGCCTAAAGATATGTTGTGATTATTGGAAAAAGTATAAGTGAGAAAGCAGAATGAATGGATGGGTAACTGACAGAAATGAGTGAACAGCATTTTAAGCTAAAAAAGTGAAATAGTGAAATTCATATGAAAGAAGGAAGAGACACCTTGCTTTATTCACTTGGTATTAGAAGTAGCATTCATTACCATAAACAATATATAAGAACAGGTAAAGTATCAAAAATCACTTTCCTTTTTGAAATAATGTGATGGTTCAGAAATGCTCTCAATAATGTATTTGCAAAATGATGGTGTTATGAGGAAGGTCCTGAAAAACTAAAGGCCTCAGTAATTTTGTGACCATAGAACTATAGAAGACTTGTGTGAGTGTCGGATCATAAGCTTTGAGTAGAATAGAGTAGAGGGAAGAAGAGTTGGGTTGGGTTGGATTGTAAAAATATTTGTAAGGGAATGTGAGAATGTTATCAGAGTCCTGATCAGGAGCTGAATGTGCTCAAGAAATGGCTTGGGTCAATCAAATCCTTTGTTTACCCT
>VZTM01033721.1:140773-154753 GCA_013400555.1 Jacana jacana | reverse complement strand
ATATACCAGAATATTCTTCCTCTGTCTATGGCAGGGTGGCAGAATCAACCGAAGAAGTATCTAACCTCCGTCCTCCACGTTTCATTCATGAAGACGGCATCATCCGACCGTACGACAGGGTGGAAGCTGAGGGTTATGAGTTATTTGAGGTATGACTTGCGTTGTAAATGCAGTTAAAATTCTCCCATGAACTGGGTTCCATAAAGGATTACATTACCAAAAAGTTGCCAGGGACCCATGGCAGTTGTCATCTGTAGTAAAAGTTTGCCCCAGCCTGTTTCATAAGGCAAGCCTGGGGAGCAGAGAAACCCCCGAGCTTTTGTAGTAAGCTGAATGTGGCAAGGAAACTACAGCCTTGGTGTTAAATGATCTTCTGCACATTGTGTTCTGTAATGGCTTATCTCATGCTCTGGAAGGAGACAGCAGGACTAAGAGCTAGTAGGATTAAGATGTGAATATGTGGCAACAAGAAAACAATTTTGATGCTCAGTTCTAATGTTTTGCTTAATAACAGCTGAGGCTGCTTTAGAAACTAATCAACTTTTAGATAGGATGAATAGAGCTTGTATTGTTTGCCACATAATACAGCTACTGAAATGCCTTTTCAAAGGCAAAAACTGCACAAATTCTCAAAATGCCACCTTTTGGTATTTATTTCTGTTCTTGATAGCAATGTGTCATAGGTACTAGCACTGTGTGGACATCTGCCTGCCTCTACAGCTGCATGTGCCTGTATGTGGCTAATTCAGGGAAGATCAATATCAGTTGTTTTCAAGTTCTAGATTATTGGAATGTGGTTTAATTTATATTTCAGTTCTTCACTTCATGTTCTTAAAAGTTGCCTTAGAATGCTTCTTTTGTTGCTATAGAGTAAAATCATTGTCTACATTAATATTTCAAGACCAAAACTTGCATATTTGCTACTTCCTTCTCAATATTCTCATAATCCTTATTTCCTATTTCTAATGTTTCTCTTCTTTTTCTTTCTCTCCTTGCATACGCAGCAAGAACTGGAATAATGGAGTAACATTTTCCATATTTCTTCTGTGATTGTGTCACGGTCTTTTATCTGCCTTAAGTATTTAGATTAAGGGCATGATTGCATCTAATGTGTCTTCTCCCTGTTCATAACTTCTCCGTAGCAGTTGAATAAAACTGTTTCATGTTGTCCAGGCTAAGAAAAGTAACTAACTTGGAATAACCATCAGTGAGTGAGAGGGACAGGGAGGGTTTGTTTACTCTATATTAGTTGTTCTAAGGATGCTTAGCAGCTTATGAATGGCAGCAGCAGAAGGCACTTGGTAGATGCTGAGTTAATTCCTTAACGTTCTCATAGAGCTGGGGCCATGGATGAAGGGAAAAAGCCACGTTTTGATACTTGTGCGAAAATTAAAATATTAAATGGAGTTTTCTTCTGTGAAAATGTTAATTGATAATTTCATTATACAGAAATACTGTTTCCACATAAATGCTAAGAAAACTTCTGGTTGTGGTTTCTGTAATATGCCATGGGCCTGTCCTGCATCTGGTGAACCACTGTACTTCAATTACTACTGCTGCCTTAGGAAAATTTTATCAATTAAAAAATGGAGCCAGCTCAGTTGACCCTGATTTCATTCACAGAATCTTCTGGGGCTTTGCTGTTCAGTGTATGTGAATATATACCCTGTTCAAACTTCCAGCTGTTAACATGACTTTACAGATATATAGATATATATATATACATAACATAAAATTATATATATTTCTCAATTTAGTGATGCTATAAATTTCATTTCTCACACATCTTTTGAGTTAACAAGCTAAGCTTAACAAGGCTTCTCAGAGCAAATTTCCCGTCATACGTGGAAAACATTGAGCAGAGACCTCTCCCTGCTGCTAATGCTTCTTGAAAATTCAGTCCTCAAGAGTTGGCTTATTTAGTTTAAAATTGTTAAAAAAAAATAAATAAAATCATGTAGTGAACTTACATTTTAGCTAATTAAGTGAAATTCGGTTCTTGTGATACATGGATCTGAAAGGAGGCTGTAGCAAAGCAGAGGTAGGTCTCTTCTCCCACGTCACAGGTGATAGGCTGAGAGTAAACAGCCTCAGGCTGCACCAGGGGAGGTTTAGATGGGATATTAGGAAATTTTCCATTGGAAGGGTTATCAAGCATTGGCATGGGCTGCCCAGGCCAGGGTGGAGTGGCCATCCCTGGTGGTGTTTAAAAGAGGAGTAGGCATAGAGCTTAGAGATAGGGTTCAGTGATGTTTTTTGTCAGTGTTGGCTTGATGGTTGGACCAAATGATCTGAAGGGTCCCTTCCACCCTCAGGGATTCTCTGCTATACTAAGCAAACCAAATTTCTTGATGTAATGAGAATTTTTTTTTCACTATGTTTTTTTTTTATGTATCAAAAAGAAGGTGGCACAATTAACATGGCAAACTGGATATTATGCAGTTCTCACACATCTAGTGTTTGTCTGTTTCTTATATTGAAATGGTGCAGATGGAAGTGTACGCTAAGCAAGAATTAATACTCTGTATAGGTCACTTTTTCTGCCTTTCACAAGTCAGTTAAATGAATACAGGTAGTTTGGCGTGGGGATTTTTGACTTAGNCTACAACATTTGTGTCATTTGCTGTTTCCCACACTTTGTTTCGCCTTCACTATACTTCGTTTCGCTTACTTCCACTTATTTGCATATGTGCCCTCCCAGCAACCCCCTCTTAAAGGGCCTGCTCTCAACAAGGGGGACAGGAAATAAGATATTTATCAGGGAAGACGAGTCAGAAATTTTTTTACTTAAATGCTTGTATGTGAAGTATAGACACTGTTGGGTATTAGAGCTCAGTTTAGGAGGAGCATATATGTAGGTCTTCCTTCTACTTGGAAAGGTTTTTTTGTGGTGCAGAGTGAGGACAGTAGCCAGATGGAGTAGGTCAGTTGACTTGTGTAAATGTGTTGATGCATTGTCTTTTCCTAGAAGTGCTGTTTCTAATGTATATGGGCTGTATAGGGATCTGCTCAGTCAATTCCAAATCTGGCAAGTCAGATATGACATCTTGCAGGCTACGTCTCCAGCTCATGGGGTGAGTCTTAGGAGCATAGAATGCGTTTTGTTAAATATAAATGCACAGTATATGTAGCTGGAGAAATCAAAGAGCAAGCAGAGCAACTTTAGGAGAATTCTTTTCCAAGGAATAAGTTCTCAGGAGTTTTACTCTTTGCCTGAGGACTGTTTGGAGTTGATGAGGTTGGCTAGAGCAGGTAACAAATGCCTTTGGCCTTGCTAGTCTTTGTGTCTTAATATGCAGGTATTGCTGCGTACTTTGGTGAGGAGACTCTTCTAACCCCAGCACTTAGGGTCTGACATGATGCAATTCATAAATTATTCAGTGTCTATGACTTAGATTGCTTCATTTCCCAGTTAAAACGTGGAGCTTTATAAAGAATGCAGAACACCTCATGAATAATTGAGACGTGGTGGTGAGACAGTGTGTGGCAGAGAGAATACTCTGCCAGGCTTTAAGAACCGCAGATTCTATTGCTGGTTGAGTCACTGTTCTGCTGTGTAAATTTGCACTGGGTCTTTCATTTCTGTGTAAAATAAGAACAAGTTGAACTTGAAAGTGCTCAAGTATTCTCAAAAAAATAAAAGCTTTTTATAAAGATGCCTGAATTGTAAGAGTGTGCAGATCATGGAGTCATTTACATCGAGTGCAACCCCCTTTTTGCATAATGCTGCCACTGCTGTGCTGACATCTATCAGGTGTATTGAGAAAAGCTCTGAGAAACACTGCATCTCTTAGGCACAGAGCTCGGTGAGAGCCCTTACTTCAGTACCACATTGCATGTAAAATGTGAAAATACTATTGGGATTGTCTCTGAAGTTACGAGAAGCAAGCTTTCTCTCCAAAGCTTTGAGTCTAAATAGAGGAACATGCTTATGAATAAATCTGTTTAAATATGTGGCATGTCTCATTTCTGCATATCCAACAAAAGGATTCAGATTATAGATTGCAGCTTTTGAAATGCAGTCTTATATGATGGTGGGTTTTATAATCATAGAATTTTTACTTGTTTTTAAAATAGCTGTGGTTCAGGTATAAAACGTGAGTTCATAGTTTTATTTCAGCCCTATGCTGCCATCTTTCTTCTGATGTTTTGAAGAGACTTTGAGATAAGCAGTCTTTCTGGCATTTTTCTTCCTTACATGAATGTTTTACAGTTTCAGAAATTTTTAAGATGGTCAGAAAGTGGTATTTTTTATAGAAGATGTGGACCCTATATTTTTGGCTGGTGGAAAATGCTAAATTAAAATGTTTTTCAAAACATCACTGGGGAGCAAATCCAGGAGAACAGTGTGCTGTTGATCTAAACTCTTGAATATTAATCCACTTTCGAGTTTAAAGGATTTTTGGGGTCAGTTGCAATGTATGATGATCACTTGAGACATTTGTTGAACTTATATATATGAAAATAAAGTGCAAATATGAATAAACATTGCAGCTTCTTTTAATTGATGCTGATGTAAGCTGAGTTGACAAAAGATCTTTCCATTTTGGTTGCTTAAAATATATAGAGTTCTTAGTCTGCATGGTTGATCAGAGACAGGTAAGTGTGGGGTCAAGTTTAGCTTCTCTTGTCATCTTACCAGTTTCATAGATCAAGCTATGGAAATAAGAAGGAAATTTATCTGTACAAGGGATCACTAAAAAATTCTGTCATGAATTTCTTCTCATTAGTTGGTCAGAAACAGCTTGAGAAATTTGTTTTTATATAGAGGCTGAATTCCACAGAAACAGCTGTAAAATTAGGTCTGCAATGTGGGGTGGAAGAGAATAAGCATTTTTAAACGATTCTTAGCACAGAAAGGAGACCAGAGCTGAAAAACTAGTCTGATACAGTAGTGTCAGTGTTCCACCTCCTGAGTGGAACTAATCAGACCTTTCAGTGACTTGGCTTCAGGAGTGAGAACTCTCTGAGAACCTGCCTTTAAAGAACTAGTTCAACAAGGTAATGATAATAGGCTTTGAATTGAAAACACTGCTTTGAGTTTTGTTTTTACAGCCCCAAAATTACTTTCTATTTCTTTTTCAGAAATTGCACATCAGAAAGCTGGAAAATGAGAGCTATCAGTACCACTGTGCACTTCCACGGGGCAGAAGAGCAAACCTTATTGTTACCAATAGGTATTTAGTTTTTGAAGGCTTTATAAGGCTTGTCTTGGTTTCAACTTGGGAATTTGACATCTGGCAAGGTCTAACCTGATTGCTATTCTCTGTACTTGGCTTTCCTTATCTGGTTTCTTCTTGATTTGTTTTAATAACTCATTTAGTTTCCTTTATGGAAAACGTAATATGGTAATAATGTCAATACCGGATACTAATTTAGGAAGACGGTATACTCTGAGGTCAGTGACCTTTTCATCATACTGGAAGGAGATACTCTTTTTTTCCTCTTCATTTCTAATGTTTGAAATTAGTTTGTGTTAAGTGTTTGCAGTCAAACCAATGTTTGATAATGCACGTGTTTACAGTCCTGTTAATTAAATTGAGTCTTAAGTTTTTTGTAAGAGTATGAAAATAATATTAAATTTATCAGACAATTTTTAGAACACAAGGTGTTGCTAGTCTTGGATACACAGTTTGAGAGCCCAAATTTCTAAATACAATTAAATAATGAATAGGAACCCATAGATTATGATCTCCATACCCCAAGTGTCACCAGTGTCCACCTTGCCTGAATGTCTGAGTTAGGCTTTTCCATAATGACCGTCTGGGAGGTGTCCCAGCATGTTTGTTTTACAATGACTGAGGCACCTCAAAATTCATACTGCAGCTGAACAAGCTTTGTCAAGATACTAATTAAGTCTGTTAGTGCTAGTTAGGTGATGTCGTTGTTTCCCAGTTCAGGGAAGTGTACGCTTCTCTCCTTATCCCAATTCTTCTCTACGTGCATAAAAGTTTTAGTTTAACTTGACTCAAAACTGCCACTTGTTTATTTCCTTAGGGTGTCAGGTAGCGTTGGGGTGAGCCAGCAACTGTCAACAGTGGTAACTGAGCATCTGTCAGTCCCGTAGCAATTGTGTCACTGTGTAGCTAATAAGTAATGGTTGGACTACCTTCATCTGGAAGGGACTGGTTCTGAGTAACTGGTTTGAATTGACTAATGACCTTGTAATATCCAATTGTTGTAAAATGTTTGGATTTGGAGGGCTGGGTAGGTTTCAATTAAATTGGCCTGTGAATACTATGCAATATCATAGATCATCTTTGAGTCTTAAGGACAAAGAGATTAGCTCAGAATATGTATTACAGCAATATGGTTCCACTCTGACTGTGAGTGAATACTTCCCATCCACATGGAAAGACGTGTTTCAAACTAATCTCTCTTCTTAATTTGCTTTTGTTTTCCTGGCAAGGAGAAATTGAGGATTAACTTTTTTCTTCTGAACAGGAGAGTAATATACGTAAAAGAAGTGGAAATCTTAGGCCATTTAACAACAGACTGGGATTACTTATTTGAAGACCTTACACGCTGTCCCTCCTACGAAGGAAATGTTTTAAAAATAACTGGTTTGGTAAGAATAGCTTTTTTTTTATTTAACATTATTTAAAGGTCCAAACATGCGGTGAACTTATTTATGGTTCTGCCTGCTAACTATGGGACTATGAGACAGATTTACTTAAGATGACTTGAAAGTAGGAGCTGGATTTGATAGAGACCTCATTGAAATCTAACCTGAAGTTGTCGTTCAAGGCATTCAAGTACCAGATTGTGCATTCTTGGTTCATGAGTCACCTGAAATAGGCTTTTGTTCCCCTCTGCAACAGGATCAAAGGATGTTCCCAAGAAGGGACAGTACAGGTCATGAATGCGTAAGGATGGTTCAGCTTCAGGATGAAGCTACAGCAAGGGTATATTTTTTATTATTTTTTTCCTTTTATCATCTTTCTGTACAACATTGTTAACAGTTGCTGAAACTCAGCATGTAAAAAGGTGGTAGTGTTCAGAGACCCATCTGACGATAGGCTGCGGTGCCTGAGGACCGTTTACCATACTTTGATGTTGAAAATGAGTTTAACCAGGGGAATGAGGAGAGTTTGTTCTCTCATGTTGATGCTGGAGAGGCTGATTGATTTGGGGGGCTTTTGTTCTGTGCATGGTTGGGTCTCATAACTAACTTGCATGAGCTGAACTAAGAATTTTAGTATGAATTCCAGGGTACTTGGACAGTGGAAAGATTACCTAGTGTCTTACTGCAGTTCCATATCAGATGATGAGAGAGGAGGTGTTCTCCCTGATAGCAAAAGTGAAAGCAGTTAGATCCCCAGCATCTTGGAAACACACAAGAAATGGTAGTTTCAGTAAATGGCAAGTCAGCAACTGGAACCAGAATAGGGGCCAAATTGCCTCTGTTAAATTGATCATGCCTTCTAAAAGGATGAGTTAGATTGGAAAGGAAAACCAAAATTGCTATCATTTGGAGGCACTTTTTATCTGCTGGAAGAGTCTATATTTTTTCACTGTTTCCTGTATAAAGAATAAGTTCCTTCAGCTTATTCTTACAGCATGTCTTCCAAATCACACTTGGAGTTAACTAATTTGAATCCTTCTAGTTTGTATCTGAGTGTTATGCCCGAAACTGGAACATTGTACAAAACATGCAGACCATGCTAGAAGGATACTTCTTTGTGTTTAATTCTCTCTTTCTGTTACTGCCTAACTCCCTGTTCCTTTACTAGTGTTTATGCTGATCTGTATGCATTAAAAATACATTTTTCTGTCCTGTAGTGCAGCACTACCCTTTAACCTTCTGTGGATTTCTGTTTATCAGTATTATTCTTCATAGAATAGGAGGGAGATCCCTTCTTTGCTCAGATCCCATTTCTAAAACAGTATCAATTTGATAGGGAGCCACAAAGAAAGTACACTTCACAAGTAACTGTTACTTCTTTGGTACCCTTTGTATGTGAATGAAACAAATGTCTTGTACAATGGGGTTAAGGCTATCTGTAGCTTCGTTGGTTTTTTTGTCTCCCCTAAGAAACAGACAAGGGGGTTAGGATTGTTCTCTCTTAGTCCTCTTGAATCTTTCCCCAGCCTCTGTGAGTTATCAAAAATCCATACATGTTTGAAATACACCAAGGACACCTGCTGCATGGTATTTGTCCATCCAGCTTAACTTACTCTTTATTTTTATATTCATTGTTGTAAAAAATGGATTTTACCTTTATTGAAATAATGGATAAAAAAGCACTTACCAGCAAGTCAAACACTGGAGCCTTTACTGAATCCTGGAATGGCTTAGGTAAAATCGGAGTGGCCACCCAAACTACCCTAGCATGTTTTGGCCTGTTTGTTTGTTTTCCCTAGGCATTTATGCATATCACATTGGCATTAATTTTCTTAGACTAGAGTTGTATCACTGTTAATATTATGTGTATGCATTTCATGCATAATCACAGAATCATCAGGGTTGGACTCTGAGATCACGGAGTCCAACCATACAGACACAAAACAGCCCTTCAGTCTCGGCCTCTAGAGCATGCCACCACAGCATGCCCTGAAGTGCCACATCTACACAGTTCTTACCTCCAGGGATGGTGACTCAACCACCTCCCTGGGCAGACTGTTCCAGTACCTGACTGCTCTTTCAGTAAAGTAGTTCTTTCCAAAATCTAATCTGAACCTCTCCTGCCGCAACTACAGACCATTTCCTCTGGTTCCTGTCACAGTTGGCTTGGAAGAGGCGGCCAACACCCACTTCGCTACAACCTTCTTTCAGGTAGTTGTAGAGAGCGATGAGGTCTCCCCTCAGCCTTCTCTTCTCCGAATAAAGCATGCCCAATTCCTTCAGTTTCTTCTCGTATGACTTGACCCCTCACCAGCGTGGTAGCTCTTCTCTGGACACGCTGCAGCACTTCAGTGTCCTTCTTGTAGTGAGGGGCCTAGAACTAAACGTGGTACTTGAGGTGAGGCCTCACCAGTGCTGAGTACAGAGGTACAATCACTTCCCTACTCCTGTTGGCCACGCCATTCCTCATACAAGCCAGGATGCTATTGGCCTCCTTGGCCACCTGGGCACACTGCTGGCTCATGTTAAGCCAGCTGTCTACAACTACCCCCAGGTCCTTTTAATGCTGGGCAGTTTTTCAGCCACTCTTCCCCAAGCCCGTAGCACTGAATGGGGTTGTCCTCACCCAAATGCAGGACCCGGCACTTGGCCTTATTGAACCATATAATGTACAGTATGTTTCATGTTACACGGTTTAGACATGGGTTGTTTTTTTTACTAGATTGTTTGGATGCAGGAATGAAATGAAAATGACTGGTTTAGTTGTACTGCTTTGTTCAGTTAGGTTGTTTCTAAGTTTAGAACTATTGTTAGGTTCTGTGTTAATTTATCCTTTTGTGGAGTTCAAGTAACTATCCAGTTTGAGAGTGCTTTTCATTGTAAATATTTTCAAAAGTGCCTGCTGTCATATATACCTTCTTCTAACACATTTATGTTACTGAATATTACTGATGTGAAATGGCTATTTAAATGCTAACTGCAGTGTATGTGTGTTAATAGTAGAGGCTGGAGTTCCCAGCTGTGTAGGCTGATTGGATGTGAGTTTAATGATGGATCTCTAAATGGCCTGACTTTGAAAGCCTCCAGAGCATACAGTATTGGAAATGTCATTTACTTGTCTGTTTAAAATCAGATCACTTGTATCGGAGTGCTGCCTGAGGACGGTTTATCTCGTTAAGTACAAATAACATCATCAGCTTGAAAATTTGGAGTAGACTGACAATATCTCTGGAGCTGTTTCTTGGCTGAATATTATGCCTGTGAATTAACTATGTATCTAACTTAAGGCTCATAAACTAGCCACTGCCTACGTAGGTTTTAAAGTCTGTTGAATTAACTGTTTTTAGTAGCAACTCATAGAAGTGAACTGCAGATTGGGTGCTTTAATTATCTTTCTTTCAATATGTTGCTTTACAGAGGATTTGTTGTGCCATTCAGGAAGCCCAGGCAACAAGAAAACAACACAAGCTGGTGAAACAAGCATCACTGCAGTTGAAGAAACAGCAAACACTATCTTGATAGTGACAGGATTTGTCGGGTTTGATCTTTGGTATGCAATTTTATCCCTAAAATTGATTAGAAGCAGCACATGGAAACACTGTTGCAGAAAATAAACTTTCTGAGGGCTTCCTTAACAATTAACAGCCATAAACACTTTATTTTAAGAAGCTATGCCTTTTTGTAAAACAATGGATTTTTATTATTCTAAAATAGATATTTACGTTTACAAATTGCAACTTTTGCTAAAATGTTTTCCTACTCTGAAATTTTCTGCACTTTTTCATATCAGGGGTATTTGTAAATGGATTCTAAAATGAAGCGCTTCATCTGACTTGCACTCTTTATGGTTTACAAACAGGTTGTAGTAATTGTGATTCTACTGTTGTGCAAAATAAAGTCCTTATGTTATATTCGAAACTGATTAAAAACTATTGTAGGCAGCATTCTCTGTAAATTAAGAAAGAATTACACACAATTGACCTGCTATAATTTCATCCTTGCTTGTTCATAGAAAATAGTGCACTGGAGCAGCAGCAGAATGAGTATGTATGAAAGAAAAAGGCTGTTGTTGACTGGAAATGCTTACTTGAGAATGTTGGTACTTGTGCTGTAAAAGAAAATCTGCACTTTAAAAATGGAAAATATTCACCTGTCATATGCATGTATGTGGTTTTGGTTGGATCACTGTAGCTTAAAGACCTCTCCGGGAGGAACAGCATGCTGGTTTTCAGACAGCGTTGTATGTCAAAAGCTTAAATCAAAGTAATTAGCTTTCCATATTTCAGTTTATAGCTACTCTGCTGGAAGAGTGCCATCTCATTAAGCTAAAAGTCACTTCCGATAAAATACTTCTGTTGCAGTTCCTCTTCCTGCAGACTGTTAGCCTGCAGTTTAGCAAGATGGTTAAGCACATTTAAAGTATAACCCTAGTTCTTAGTGGTATGAGTAATCCTACGAACTTCTTTGAGACAAGATCCACTCGAAACATTAGGCACATCCTTGAGGAACTGCCTGGGTCAAGGCATTTATGATACAAGCAAACAAATTGGAGTTCAGGGATGAGTGAACTATAAGCTCTTGCTGTCAGTCTTTGGCTATGGAATAAGATATCAGGAGTCTTTGCAAATGCTTACTTGTGAAAAATCTCTTCTTTCCAACTTGATTTGGAAAGATTGAATTAAGGTTTTGGGGGTTTTGGTTTTTTTTTTTTGTTTTTAAGTTTTAGCTAGATAATAGCTATAGATACAAATTTCAATGTATTGGGAGACCTAGGCCTGGATTTTTAAAGTTTCTTTATTCTTAAGGGCTGGTGGATTCTTTAAATGTACTCTTTACCTGTACCTATGACCTCACCAAAACTAGAAAGCTTAAGATACTTGAAAGTAAGCTGCCCAACACAGACCTTTTAGAGCCCACCTGCAGATGGGATTTTACTGTTACTGTATGCAAATGGCTATTAATCTGGTTTGCTACAACCAAAAAAACAACAGTACAACCTTTAATCCTGTGATACTATTTTCTAGAAAACTCTTCAACATTAGCCAAATTAGCTGTCTAGATTGTATATATTTCAAGCTTGTGTTTAAAAAAAAAAAAAGACAATAAATTTTTATATGCAAGTATTTGTGCTGTGAGTTTAAATGCTGTTGCTTCTAGAATATATAATGTGCCAGGTCACAGGCACTACATGGATGAAATTATTGGAGGATAGGCATATTGCAGAGAGCTTTCTACAGCCCAGTGTTTGTTTGGTTTCTGGCATGTAAAACATAGTTGTGTCTGTTGCCTCTTAATTCATAGTTGAAAAATGGATTTTACTTTGGTTTACTCTCAGTGCACCTTTAGACAGTACCAAGCCTCTACTTCAAGGTGGACAATTGGTGCCTGAAATGTGCTGATGCCACATTTCTGACTCCAGTCTTTTGCTTTGTTTGGTTCTGTGCTTCCTTATTTTTGTTTGTAAGCTTTCTGGCTTGAGTTGGAAGCAGTAGATATTTTGTTTTCTCACTTTGTATGTCATTAGGTATGATGAAATAACTTGTAAAATAGGTATGTAAAATAGCCTGAAGAAACAGTAGGCTTCTACAGAACAATTGTTTGTTTTGAAATGCCTGTCTTTCCAGTTTGGGTCACTAGCTGAATTTGAACTGGTAGATGGCACTAAAAGTCCTAGCTGAAGAAATAACGAACCGGCTTCTTTACCACTTGGATCACGCAGTAGAGAATATGGGAGAGATCATGGGCTAAGGAATTGCTTTTCTTGCTTAAATGAAGATAGATGTGTGGGACCAATAGATTTCCTCTGCTTTCTTCAAGTGTTCCATTCCATTCTACCACGTGTCTTTGCTCTTTTTTTGTTGGCCAGCCTTGTGCCTTCTGCATTCTCTCCAGTAGCAAATGCTGCTTGCTGTACCTAGACTTTGCTCTCTGATTTCAGCAACTTGATTTTCCTGTTCCTTTTCTGTGTTTTTTCCTTAAACTGGTGAATCTTCTTGAAATGCTGGCTGGGGGAGCTAAGGGACAGGAGTGTCTCTTGTCTAGTCAGGCATAGGAGCACCTGCAGAATTAAATCCTCTATAGCTAATCTGGAGATGAGGCTTTGCTGGGGTAGAGCCTGTCTTTCAACAATCTATAGTGATGAATTTCAACAAGGTGCTACAATGCAGAGTGGAAGATCTTTGTCAAAGCTTTTGGCTTTTGGTTTTTTGCTTGTGTTTTTGTGAATTTTGGTATTCTTTTTTCTTTTTTTTTAATTGTCTGGCAAAAAAGTGGTTTCCTGTACCTCTAAGATTTTATGTTTTTGTGAGGTTCTAGAGTTTCAGTTTTACTAAACAAATGAGTTGGCCAGACTGTTGAGAGCTTCCTAGAACTTTCCTTACAGTGAGCCCTCAGAAGTTTTAGCTGTCTCAAAAGCTGTTTTACTGGATGTAAGGTATGGATTGCTAGCTTGTGAATTAGCACTCCGAGCAGTTAGGGCAGGCCTGGGTCCTTGCTTTGCTTCAGTTGCTCTGTTGCTCTCTGGCTCTTCAGAAACATTCTTTTGTCTGTTTTGTTTTGTTTTTGTTTTTCCAAGGCCTGGATGGGTGTTTAGTCCTTGCAAGTGTTTTCTCACTCTCTTGCTGGAACTGTAGCCACCTTTCTGAAACTTTCCTGGTCCTTTCAGTTATGCCTCCCCCAGCACACTCAGTTGTTCCCTCAGTAGAGAGCAGCATGTCCTTTCTTGATGTAGATCTATCTCAACCTAATAAAACCAACTTGTTCCATGTAAAAGCGTGTTAATATGCTGCTGCTTATGATTTTAGAACCATCTAATGTTTTAAGAAAAAAAAAACAAAAGAAAGACATGGGAACTTTTGGAATAGGTTATGGGTATGTGTAGGTATTCACAGAGTGGTGCTAACAATTCCACTTAATTGTGGGTTTTCTTTTACTGTGATAACTTTCATTACAGTACTGTCCAATCTGGAGACTAATAAGTCTTCACATGCTAAAATGTTATATATTGAAAATACAGTGGCCTTCTTAGAAATTTATTACCTGAGCTTGGTCCATTTTGTGTTAATAGTCCAGAGGGATTTTTAGTATCTCTTTGAATGGAAATTTTAATTGGATTTAATTCAAACTTTTTCCTCATAAAAATTCATTAAGTTTATACTACCAGTCACTCTGTACAGAATTACAATAAGCTGACCACTTAAAACTACTTAAGTGAACTTTGAAAAGCAGCAAATACCACCACCCAACACTCTGACTGTGGTTGAACTGTGAAATCTCAAGAGGCATCTTTTAACCACAGCTGTTCTGTGATTGTTTCACAATAAGAAGTATGAAATACACCCCTCTCCCCTAAAAAAGAAAGAAAACCCCCAAAGTTGTGAGGTTCTGTGTTTCCTGGGTTAATTTAAATTATACCC